>JBCEWC010008764.1:0-19531 GCA_038996855.1 Solanum aculeatissimum | reverse complement strand
CACTTAAACTCAACCCGTGGCTACCAAAACTCAACCATGGCTTGTAGTAAATCATAGAATGCCAATCATAAGTATATTTTTCAAAAATTTCCGGGTTGTTACACTACATCACCTACTTCAAACTACCTACGGGAAACCTACATCTTCTACCATACAAAGATTCAAAAAGAGCCACTTAGATGCTAGCATGATAACTATTATTGTAAGCAAAATCAATCAATGGTTAGTGATCATCCTAATTACCCTTGAAGTGTAACATATTTTTCAGCATTTGGATTGTTCTCTCAACATGCACATTGGTTTGAGGGTGAAAAAAGGTACTTAGCTTAACTTTTGTACCAATACCCTTTTAAAAAGACTTCCAAAAATATATAGTGAATTGAGTACCACTGTCCAAAATGATAGACAAAGGCATACCACCCAAGCCAACCAATAAATATCTCGGTATATTACTCAAGCTAACAAATAATATGTATCAGACATTGTACCAAGCCAATCGATAAATCTATATTGGTGTGGTACCCGAGTTAATCGAGAATCACTGATATCATACACAATCATAATAACAATGAATACAATCATACTTGTGAGTGGCAAGAAATTAAGACAAGTTCTTTGCATGAGATTGACAACATGTCATCCACATTATCCTTTATTCTCGAACATATATTGTACAAGCTATACTAGTGAAACAGTTAACATGAACATAACACAAATTGGGAAACAATCAAACCATTACCTGTTCTAATTATGACCTATCGTTTTATCTTACACAACCCTTTCCAAACCAACTTTCAATTCTTAAATTCAATTAGTCGGAAGTTATCACCAATGAATCAACACCCAACAATAGTTATATGGCTAATATTATCTAACACTACAATGTTTTACCCTAACAACAATACCCCACATCTTTTAGCCATCTAGACTCCATGTCCGAAAACCGTTAATCTACAATATAATATGCATTAGAATCAAGCGACCAGTTAATTCTAGCCTACCAGAGTTTCAAGCAGTTATTGTAGTGGTCTGAACATAAATTTTTGACTTTGTAGAAGAGAATCCTAACGAAAGTCGGCCCAAAATCTATGGACTCTTACCCTCTTTGCGCAGGAATCCTTTCTTTTTATTCTCCCAAACTTGGAGCAGTGTAGGAGGATTTTTGGAACAATCTCATCCTTTTGCAATTGGAGATGAGGAGTTCCAACTAAAAAAGATATGCATCCTGAGTTACTGCTTTCATTGTCCTTGCTATAGCAACTCGCCAACTGCTACAACAGTTGCACTATAACGGGATGACATCAACCGGAATGAAATTTAAACTCTATAATTTTTCGTTGTGTCACCCCAATTTAAATTGATAGAGTATTTCAATAATTTCCAAAATCATGTAAGGAGGCGTCATTTTAATAACCACTGATCAGGTCATTGCATATCCACTACACCATTGTCAACGTTATATATCGTTAATCATCATTATCATTCACCACCCTTAATAGTTATTAGTATTATTGCACTACTAATTATCAACTATTGGTACGATTATCACTATTGTCAATCATTATACCATAAGATACTATCCATAACCTTCACCATCAATCAATATTATCCCAAATCAACATACAATCACCATCATTTGTCATTATCACTATTAATGGCCATATAGAAATTTTAAAATATTTATTAATATAATATTTTATTTGGATTTTTTAATTATTATTTAAAAAAAAGATAAATTCTATGCATTTAAATGTTGAGAGAACACATTATTCTAATTATTTAGTATTCAGATCTTAATACAATATCTTAATATTCAAATATATATTGGATTTAGACCTTTTTAACTCTTAATGCATATCTTTTTGGTGAAAACAAATAAGGTTTAGAAAAGAGTACTTTTTAAAGCTTTGATAGTGATCCAAAAAGTGGTTACTTGTATGGGCTAAAAATATAGAGCACTTGGACAAGGGAAGCTAGTGGAAGGCATGATATCGAGTTGTTCTAGAATATTTGCAGGTGGCCATTTCATAACAAATACCACTACTGCTCGAACACTCTCCCATCGTCTCTCCGGTTGTCGCTTTCAGCTTCGTGCAATGGCTGACTCTGCTACTTCATTCAAGAAAGTCCAGATTCAAAGGGATGATACTGTAAGTATTATCGACCTAATAGTGGAACGGATTTCGAGATTCACTTATTTCTTTTTGAATAAATCTTAGTTAGCTTAGGATTGAGGTGTTGTTGGTTGGAAATTAGAGGACTTGGAATTGTTTTTTCTTGAATTGGATTTAAGTGAGTAGTGTGCAATTATCAGTGAGAAGTGTTTATTTTGATAGGAAATTTGTTGTTATGAGTGACAATTAGTTTAGGGTTTGCTGATTTAGATTCTGAAAGATGGAAGAACAATCTAAGATTGACTTGAGTAGAGTGGAATTAGCACATAGGATTCATATTACCGATGGAAACTAATTAGGGATTGAGGCATAGTTGACTGATTAATCAATTTAATACCGTGTGATGGTGTTCCAGATGTCTTTTTGTTCAACCTGTTGTATATCTTTGTCGTATTAGAAGGCCTCAACTGGAGATGAGAGTTGTTTCTTATCCTGACCAGCAGAATGGGAAGTATGCTTTCTTGTTCTTACTGATTCTTTTAGTGATCTTGTCAATGCAGACATTTGATGCCTATGTAATTGGAAAAGATGATGCCCCTGGAATTGTTGTGCTTCAGGAGTGGTGGGGTGTTGATTTTGAGATAAAAAACCATGCGGAGAAAATTTCTCAATTTGATTCTGGTTATAGGGCACTTATCCCTGAGTAAGACTCCTTTTCTTACATGAAATTTCAGTTGATGAATGTCTCAGCTCCCACGATGTAGCGATTGTTAATGTTTTATATGTTTTTCTCTTTTACTTGGTGAGTTCAGTTTGTATCGTGGAAAAGTTGGCCTAGATGTTGCAGAAGCACAACATCTGATGGATGGTCTCGACTGGCAAGGGGCTGTCAAAGATATTCAGGCTTCAGTTAATTGGCTAAAGTCAAATGGATCCAAAAAGGTACTTTCAACTTATACTACAGTCAATTTCATCAACTAAGATGGTCTGACTTGAAGCTATTGGTGCACACACCAGTTTAATTTCTCAGACATCAAATGTTTATATTTTTGAGTACTAAGTTTAACTAATTATATAGACTCCGCTTAGAGATATGAATCTTGTCTGAAGTAGCTCAATTGTTGGTTAGGACTAGGACTTAACGTTGCTTCGCTGCATGTTTCTGAAAATGAAACAATTGGATAGGATTATAGTTTTCCTTTGTTGCAGAGAGTTGATATGTACATTGTTCTCTTAATTGCATTTTAAAAAATGACTGGTCCCTTTATTATTATAAGCACTAGTTAACTATGTACTGGGAAGTTATCTCATTGCACTTTCAATTTAAATTTCATCAGAAAGAGAAAGGATATAAGTATTGTCAATTGATATGATCTGATGTGAGTATGCTGAGGTTCGATCAGTAGAATTCTTGTACTAAATCTTCTGTTCAGATTATGCTTCTGTATCTTTTTGATAACGGTGGTGTCCAAGCCAACTTGAGCACATCTTGAGTTCTCTACTAATTTATCTAGTACTTGCTATTTAATTTTTTTCTACTAAGGCTTAGACAAATGGAAAGGATCACCTAGTATTTTTTTGTCTCTATTGGGATTTGAATCTTGGACTTCCGGCTTTCCCCACCCTTTCCTAACTTCATTAATCATTTTGCCGCATCATCTTCTAATTCTAATGTCTCGTGATCCTTAAACATTTACAAGCAAACATCCTAATGTTGACTTAAAAAACAAACTTATTTTGATCATACATTTTGGTGTTTGCCTGTGGGAACTTAATAAGAATTGTTTCTTTTTTGATGAAGTTGATAACTATTATTATTGGTAATAACAATTGTTTCTAAGTAAGCAGTTTTGGTGTTTTTGCAACATCGACTACAGATTTATTTATACATTCTCCTTTCGTCCAAAGTAAATTGTGTCCTTCCTTACTTTTACCTCATATAAAAAAATTTCTGTCATTCATTGTATGGCCTATGTCAATGTGCTATCAAATAGTTTCAGGGCAATGCCTTGTTATCTTGTCGGTAACAAGATATTTGCTATTTGAGCTCTGTTAGACTTGCTAGTTATTACAAAAAATTCAAAATCACTTTTGGGATGTAAAACATGACAAACTCAAGATACTTTAGTCATGGGATATTGTCAATTATAGGACATTCAATTCTTGTAACTATAGAACATGACTTGTCATTAGAGCATTGTCTATATGCAAATTTGGAGGTTAGGGTGCCATTAGACAAAATAAGTAGCTGCTTGAGATTCCTTATGGAACTTTGTGATTCCGTAATAGAGACATGCATTATGAGAAAATAATAGTATAGCACTATTAATGTCAAATGTTTGTAAGTCAAGCTGTCTCCTCTAACCTACACAAAAGTTGAGAAGTTTATGCTCTTGTCCTTCAACTTTTCTCACTTAGTTCTTTTGAAATCCATGCATACCTGAAAACTTTGCCAAATGATTCTCTAATTTTAGTCATGATATCTTGTTGTTTTCCAACAAACTGCTTACTCTATAGTAAGCAATGTATGGATTTTATCAAGTAATGCCTCAATTTTTTTAATCTTATTATACGCTTGATGATCTTTGTGTGCATGATAGAGTTCTCAGCATTGTTTAACTGATATTTGTCATATGAGAGCTTATGAGTT
The DNA here is from genome assembly GCA_038996855.1 of Solanum aculeatissimum. NCBI lineage: Eukaryota > Viridiplantae > Streptophyta > Magnoliopsida > Solanales > Solanaceae > Solanum > Solanum aculeatissimum. Next base: position 14,767 of record JBCEWC010008764.1, on the reverse strand, counting down.
ACAAATATGTGGTATTAGGTTGGCGTTACTGGATATTGCATGGGAGGTGCTCTTGCCATTGCAAGTTCTGTCTTGGTCCCGGAGGTTAATGCAGTTGTAGCCTTCTATGGGGTTCCTTCACCAGAGCTTGCTGATCCTATTAATGCTAAGGCCCCTGTGCAAGCTCATTTTGGTGAAGATGATGCATTTGTTGGGTTTTCAGATGTAAAGGTACATTTCCTTCTTTCTACTTGACTTCTATATATGGATAATCATGTTTTTATGTCATGATCATGGAACATGATTATGTTGGGCCATTGTGCATTTTCAACTATTAGTCCATTCCCCTTTCTTTAGCCCTATTTGGCTGGTGCTTTTATTCTGGCCCATGTTGAATGAACATTTAGTTTCTGCATTTATTTGTTGGATATTGAAGGGGGTTGTCAGTTAATGGTGTAGTTCATCAAGCACTTTATAGATATACATTATTATATGTTGCTTAGATTCTTCAAAGTTCCTCATTGCACCTGTGTGGATCTGACATGATTTGGGGGTGGGGGTGGGATCTGCACTAGATTTGGTCAACCTAACTTGGGTGCTTTGACTGCACTACAACCAATAAGTATAGGTTGATTGGGTATTTGTTTCGTTCTTGGGTTTATGGGACGCATATGCACACACATACATATATGTATGTGTATATATAACTGCAATCAACAGTCAAAGTATATACTTATATATGTATTAGGCTATCTTTTGATTCAATGAGAAACACTTGCATTTTGCTTAGGGTTTGTTTGATTTTTTAGAGTGTGCTTTAGTAATAATGTGTTTGTTTAGGATAAGTGCCGACACTAGTTGATCCCATTGATGAAAAAATTGATTTTCTTGTGGTATTGATTTGTATCCACCTAGTATTGACACTTTGCTTTCACTTGGTGATAATGTGTTTGTTTAGCCTAAGTGTCAACACTAGCCGATCCTATTGATGACAAAATTAATTTTCTTGTGAGATCGATATGAGTCCACCTATTGTTGACGCTTAGCTTTAATTTGGTGATAATGTGTTTGTTTAGCATAAGTGTCAATACTAGTTAATCCTATTGATGACAAAAATGATTTTCTTGCAAGATTAGTTTATATCCATCTAGTGCTGATACTTGTTTATTTACTAATTCTTGTTGTTTTGTACTAGACTTTGGTGTAGTAGTTGGAATTAGTTTGTAACAAAGCATAGTTGTTGATTTGTACTCAACTTTGGTTTAGTTGTTGGAATTAGTTTGGAACTAGTTTAGCATTAATATGGTTTAGTCATCGGAATTAGTTCAAATTTAGTTTAATGAACCTCTCGTTTGATTTATTATTTAAAATAATATGGCTTAGTTTGTGGAATTAGTTTACAACTAGTTTAAAATTAATGTGGTTTAGTTGTTGGAATTAGTTCAAATGTGGTTTAATTAACTGCTAGTTTGATTTATTATTTTAAATAATGTGGTTTAGTTGGTGGATTGAGTTGGATTTAGTTCTTGGAATTAGTTTAATACTAGTTTAGAATCAATGTTGTTTAGTTGTTGGAATTAGTTCAAATGTAGTTTAAATTAACCTCTAATTTGATTAATTATTTGAAATAATGTGGTTTAGTCGGTGGATTTAGTTGTTGAAATTTGTTTAGAACTAGTCTAGAATTAATGTGGCTTAGTTATTGGAATTAATCCAAATAGTTTAATTAACCTCTAGTTGGTTTATTATTTAAAATAATGTTGTTTAGCTGGTGGATTTAGTTGTTGAAATAAGTCTAGAACTAGTTTAGAATTAATGTGATTTAGTTGTTGGAATTAGTTCAAATGTAGTTTAATTAACCTTTAGTTTGATTTATTATTTGAAATAATGTGGTTTAGTTAGTAGATTTAATTGTTGGAATTAGTGTAGAACTAGATTAGTATTAATGTGGTTTTGAACTAGTAAAATCACAATTAATATTTAATTACTCTATTTTAAAGCTTAAAATTATCATTATTGTTTGTGCTAATAAAACCTGATCATAGTTAGATGTATAATAGAAATAATCTTTGTTGAGGGGGTATGATCGCAAAATTTGTGGAAGGTGTCACTCATTTTATAAACCATGCGAGACATTTGATCCCTCTTTAACTTTAGTATTGATTAGGTGTCCTTGTGTTAACAGTGAAAATGTGAGATATCAAACAACAAAGAATGTTTCTATACATATTATGTTTAATGGGTTCAAATCAAGGTATACAGTTTGGACTAGTCATGGTGAAAGTTGATAGTAACAATAGGTTTAGTAACTTAATTGTCAGTGTAAGTAGTAGATCTATGGAACATAATTATGTCCAAGGTTTTAGAATGTCTGGTATGGTTAATGATGTTTTTGGGATGCATTTTGTTTTTGAATCTGGAGAAAACATAGAAGAAACTCCCAATGAAGCACACAATTTTTATGAACAATTATGTGATGCTAGTCGTCCTTTGTTTGATGAGAGTCCGCACTCTCAATTGTTTGCTGCAATTAAATTGTTAAGTATCAAATTTGATTGGAATATTGCTTAAGGAGTAATGGACTCTATGATAGATCTTATGAGTGAATTAGTTTACCCCGATATAGAAGTTCCTGATTCTTACTATAAGGCAAAGAGATTGATGTCTAATTTCGACTCTCCTTGATTTAAATAGATTATTGTGAAAATGGTTGCATGTTATACTTTAAGGAGGATGTCGATCTAGAGTCTTGTAAGTTCTATGGTCACCCTCAGTATAAGCATGGTTCTAGTGGAAAGAAAATTACTGTTAAGGCAATGAGTTATTTACCACTTATGCCAAGATTGAAAAACTTGTATACATCAAATAGCTCTATTCCTCATAGGAGATGACACTGTGAAAATTGAAGACCACCTAGTGTCATGTGTTATCTATTAAATGGAGAGGCTTGAAAGCAATTTGATAAAGCTTATCCAAATTTCTCAGCTAAACCAAGGAATGTTAGGTTGATTTTGTGTGTGGATGGTTTCACCATTTTTTCAGTTGGGGTTGCACCATATTCATGTTGGCCTGTGTTTATTACATCGTAGAATCTTCCACCTGAGATGTGTGTGACAAGCCCATGTATATTTATGAATTGTGTTATTCCTGGCCTGCGTAGTCCAAAATGTTTGATTGATGGGTACTTATAACCTTTGATTGATGAGATGAAACTGTTGTGGCCTGGTTCTTTCTTTCTTTCTTTCTTTTTTTTTTAATTGAGAAAGGTAACATTTGTATGTATTGACTAAAATCAGTACATGGGTTGCACTGAAAACCATAATTACGACTTATCTACAAAGCATGATATCTGAATCTAAAATCTAACAAGAGTCGAGGATCTCAATAATTGACTCAGTATCCTTTAAGTACATTTGTTTATACCAGAAACAAAAAAGGTCTAATACAGTTTTTCTGAAGATCACAACTTTTGCTCCCAAAACATCTAGCATTTCTCTTGTCTAGATTGTCCACCAGATACAGGCTGGGACAATCCTCCATCTATCTCTGTCTGAAGCTCCCACACCTACTTCTTCCCAGCTGAAGAGAAGGTGGGTGATTTTGTTAGGCATGGTCCAAACAACACCCCCGAGACAGATAAAAATTCTCCAAAGTTGAGTTGTTATCCTGCATTGTAAAAAGAGATGGCTGATTGTCTCAACCTCTTCTCCACACAGATAACATTTGGAGCACAAAGAGAACTTCCTCTTCTTGTGATTTCCTTGTGTCAAGACTGCTTGTCTTGCTAGTAGCCGAGTTAAACATGCCACCGTGGGTGTTGAAACATGGACATTTTTCGTAAACAAAATTTCAACATGCATGCTACCTTAATGTGGACCATTAATGATTATCGTGCCTATGGAATGTTGTCTGGGTGGATGATAGCTAGAAAGTTAGATTGTTCCTACTACATGGAAGATTCTAAGGGCCTGTTTGGGTTGGCTTATGACTTATAAACCAAAAGCTAAGTTAGAAATTTTAACTTATGACTTATTTTTGTTATTTTGAATTGAAAATAAGTGGTTATAAGCACTTTTTAACTTTAACCAAACACTTCAAAACTACTTAGAAGTTATTTTGCTTAAAAGAACCTAAAATAAGTCAATCCTATGGGTACTAAATCATTCGCATTAGAACATGGTGAGAAAAAATTGTGATTTGATTGTCACCGTCGGTTTTTGCTATCTAATCATGAGTTTAGGAGAATGAAATATGCATTTAGAAAGAACAAAATTAAACGAGACGGTCCACTCCAATGTTAACAGGTCATGATATTTGGGAGAGGGTTCAAAATTTGTCAAAGATAATCGAGGAATCGCCATACAAATTCAATGGGTATGGTATTGCACATTACTGGAATAAACAGAGCATATTATGGGAGTTACCTTACTGAAAGGATAATCTACACAGACATAATTTTGATGTCATACATACATATTGAAAGAAATTATTTTAATAATCTATTTAACATTGTGCCAAATCAAACTATATTACATAAATGGAAAGGCAGAGAGTACATGTTAAAGCTTGTTTAGTGATCTAAAAAGTGTTATTTTGGTCTTTTCCTCAAATATAACACCCTTTGACCCTTAAAACAAGGGAAGTTAGTGGAACTGTGGAAGCCATGATATCCACAAATATTTCCAGACACCCTTCTCATAATCAAACATACACATATCACAACGTTCTCTGTAAGTCGAACATTGTCTCTCCAGTTCTCGCTTTTAGGTTCGTGCAATGGCCGGCTTTGCTACTCCATTCAAGAAACTCCAGATTCACAGGGATGATTCTGTAAGTATTATGGACCAAATAGTGAACCAAATTTTGAGATTCACTTGTTCCTTTTGGATAAATCTTGATTAGCTTAGGATTGAAGTGTAATTGATTGATTGATGAGAGGAGTGGAACTAAGAGGACTTGGAATAGTGCGCAACTACCATTTAGAAGTGTTTATTTTGATAAGAGATTTGTTGTAATGAGCGAAAATTAGTTTAGGGCTTGCTGTTTTAGATTCTGAATAATGGAAGAACAATCATTGCGTGTTTGGATAATTACCTTTGTTGATCGGGCTCTTCAAAAATATCAGCGGGTGCGTGTTGGATTCGCCAAAAGTAGTGTATTTTCGGAGAATCCTACACAGGGGCGGCATTGAAAGTGAAGAGTCCCCGCAACTTAGATAATTACTGGTTCTGATTTAAGTAAGCTCTTCTAGGATTGACTTGAGCAGAGTGGAACTAATACATAAGATTCATATTACCGATTGTAACTCATTAGGGATTGAGGCACAATTGGTTGATTGATTTATTGTTAAAAGAAGGCTCTACAGTTGAAGCATATCATACTAGATAAATAAGATATGAATAACTGGCCTTGGGCTCTCGTCATCTACAGTGTTCCGATAAGTTAAGTCTAGCCTTAACATTACCCTTTGTCTTGCCAGTTACATCCACTACAGTGTTGAGCAAATTATCAAAATAATTTTTTTCAATATGCATGACATTAAGATTATGTCTGAGTAGATTATCCTTTCAATTATGTAACTCCTAGAATATGCTCTGTTTAGTTCAATTATGCGCAACACTATACCCATGAAATTTGTATGTTGATTCCTCGATCATCTTTCGAAAATTTTGAACCCTCTCCCAAATATCATGACTCGTTAATATTGGGGGTAGACCATCTCGTTCAGTTTTATTCTTTTTAAATACATATTTCATTCTTCTTAATTCATGATTACGTGGCAAGAACTGATGGTGACAACCAAATCATGAATTTTTTATGTCATGTTTTAATATGAGTTGTTTAGTATCCTCCATGTAGTAGGGTCATCTACCCAAAAATATTTCACAGGCAGTAAAATAATCAGTAGTCCACATTAAGGTAAGCACACATGTTGAAATTTTGTTTATGAGAAATGTCTCATGTTTCAACCCCACAAACCACAACAGTTTCAGCTCGTCAATCAAAGGTTGTAAGTACTCATCAATCAAATCTTTTGGATTACGCAGGCCAGGAATAACATAATTCAAAAATATATATGAACTTGTCATATACATCTCAGTTTGAAGATTATACGGTGTAATGAGCACAAACCAATATGAATATGGTGCAGCTCCAACCGAAAAAGGGTGAAATCCTTTGCACACAAACCTAACCTAATATTCCTTGGTTCAAGCACGAAATCTGGATAAGTTTTATCAAAACGCTTCCAAGCCTCTCCATCTGATGGATGACACATGAAACCAAGTGGTCTTCTATATTCATGGGGCCATCTCCTATGGGGAGTATACAACCACTTCAATCTTGATATAAGAGGTAAATAATGCATTGCTTTAATATCAATTCTCTTTGCACTAGAACCACTTCTATAGTAAGGGTGTCCACATAACTTACAAGACTCTAGATTAACGCCCTTAAAGTATAACATGCAATCATTTTTACAACAATCAATTCTGATGGAGGAGCGTCCTAACTTAGACACCAATCTCTTTGCCTTATAGTCCGAATCAAGAACCTCTATATTGGGATCAACTAATTCATTCATAAGGTCTATCATAGGGTCCATTGCAATTGAGAGTGGACTCCCATGGGACAATGAATGGCTAACATCACACAATTGTACATAATTGTGTGCTTCTTCTACAAATTCCCAAAATTTAAAGTCAGGATGCATCCCAAAATCATCATAAACCATATTCGGCATTTTAGAATCTTAGACATTATTTCGTAGATCTACTAATTTCAACAACTACAAAGTTATTAAACCTACTATTATTGTCAATTTCACCATGACTAGTCCAAACTGTATACCCTAATTTGAACCCATTGAATATAAAATGAATAGAAACATTTGCAGTTGTTTGATATCTCACGTTTTCACAGTCACACAAAAGGACACAATCAATCTTGATGTTAAAAAAAGATCAAATGTCTTTGCATGGTTTACAAAACGAGTGGCAACTTCTACAAATTCTACCATTATACCAACTCGATCAGGATTGTTTTTATTATACATCTAACTATAATCAAGTTTCATCTACACAAATAATAATGATAATTATAAAATAGAGTAATTAAATATTAATTGTGATTTTACTAGTCACTAACCACATTAATTCTAAACTAAGTTCCAACAGCTAAATCCACCTACTTCCACATTATTTTAAATAATAAATCAAATTAGAGGTTAGTTAGATTACATTTGAACTAAACCACATATTTCAAATAATTAATCAAACTTGAGGTTAATTACACTACAATTGAACTAATTCCAACAACTAAACCACATTAATTCTAAACTAATTCCAACAATTAAACCACATTAATTTAAATAATAAATCAAATTATAGGTTAATTAAACTACATTTGAACTAATTCCTACAACTAAACCACATTAATTCTAAATTAATTCCACCAACTAAACTATATTGGAATTGATTCCAACAACTAAACCACATTAATGCTAAATTAATTCCAATAACTAAACCAAAGTAAAACAACAAGAACTAGTTCCAAACAAGTGTCAATGCTAAGTAGACACCAATCGATCTTACAAAAAAATTATTTTTTTCATCAATAGGATCAACTAGTGTTGACACTTGAGATAAACAAACACATTATCACCAAATTAAAGCTAAATATCAACATTAGGTGGACACAAGTTGATCTTGTGAAAAAATCAATTTTATCATTAATAGAATCAACTGGTGTTGAAACTTATGCCAAGCAAACACATTATTACTAAAGCACACTCTAAAAAATCAAACCAACCCTAAGAAATTAAATAAACCCTAAGCAAAATGCAAGGCTTGTTCATTCCATAAAAAATATAGTCTAATATATACAATAATTAAAATTTATATATGTTCTTATTTACTTGTTCGTATTTCAAATAGTTCCAATAGCGGATAGTGACTATCAATCATAAAGTTGAGGTATCCAAGAAGGAAATATGAATAACCATTGAAATAGGGTAGTATCTATAAATCATAAAGCCGACGGTATCCAATAAGGAAACATGAATAACCATTGAAATATGATTACATAAAGCAAACAAAGTTTTCTTTAAAATGCAATTAGGGCGTGCAAAATCTAATTGTTGACTAAGTACATACTTCTCTTTAAAAAGAAGTGATAAACCCAAGTTGCATACCTTTTCCAATTGAACATGAGATCTAGGTGTGGCATTAAGCTCCAACAGGTAGCCTACCAGCGTAGCACTGTGGGTACTAGTAAGGGCAACAAGAAAATGCACTCTTACCTACTAGCATGGAAATAATACCTATTAACCTTCCTACCCTAATTTGCATTTTTTGTACCTTCCTATATAAGGTCATATCTTAGATAAGCTGCAAGTACTTGATGTTCCGTCTAATCACACACAAAAAATTAAGAGAAAATATATCAAATTCCTCTTAAACTTGGCAACAAAACTTACTTTTAACTACACAGGCATTTAAAGACCCTCCCTTAATAACTTTCAAATGAATTTAATCCCACCAAATGGATGACGTGGTAAAAAAAAAGAAAATAAAATAAAATTAAGGCACGTAATTTTATTTTTTTTTAATAAAAATGATCCCACGAATATTTATATATATATATTATAATAAAAATAAAAAGAATAAACAAATTCACCCACCCTCAATCACCCCTCCTTCAAGCCTGCCACTCCCTTTCTCTTTCTTCAAAAATCCACCCACTCTCTCTACTTGCTCGTCTTTCTTCCTTAAACTCCCCACCCCCTTTCTCCTTCAAACTTCACACCACACATAAAGTACACTTTCTCATCAAACATAGAAATTGAAAATTACATTCAAGACTCATATAGTTTTCTTCACTCTTTACCTTTGAGAGTTGATTTTTCTTAGAAAGTTATGAATTATTTTTGAAAAGTAAAGACTGACCATGAAAGACTATGAGGTTTTGTTGGACGAGCTCTGATATTAATGGTTGGCAATGGTGGTGTAAGCAATAGGCAAAGAAAGATATATATTTTTTTAAATTCACTACAAATAAACTTGTGTTTTTCTTGAATTAGTTAAGAATTGTAACTTATTAGTATATAAAAATAGAAAAATGGGGAACACCGATGGCCAACGATGGCAATAAGCAGTCAGTGAGTATTTGAAGAAAGAATCATTGGTAATGACTTCAATTTTTCTTAAACTAATTAGGAATTAAGAATTAATTAGTGTTTAAAAAAAAGAAAAATCGTGAAAAAGAAATGAGTTTAAAAAAGAAAAATCGTGAAAAAGAAATGAGTTTAAAAAATCAAAAATCAAAAATCAAAATTTAGAGAATTTTCAATATGGTTCTGACGTGGCATTGATATGGCGCCAATGTGGCATTGACGAGGCGCGTGTGTAATGGACTTTTCATTGTGAGCCTGGTATTGTAATGCTAGGGTGAGATCAAATTTACTTGAAATTTGTTGGGAGTATTTAAACGCCCGTGCAGTTAAAGTGTTAAATAAGTTTTGCTGTCAAGTTCAGGATTTTTTTTTGTATTTTCTCAAGAAATAAATAAAATAGAAAAAAGAAGAAATAAAGGGAAGATAAAAATGAAAACTCAAATGAGGTTAAAGTGGATCAAATTTAAGTCTTTTGGGTTTAAGAATATTCCGTATCCTCATCGGGTGATGAATTATAGAAAAGAAATGATCGGGAGAAAAGAACCACACATCATAAGCAAATGAAAGAGTCCTTTCCGAAGTATTTGTTTAACAGCTATAGAGCAATGAATGTGGCATTGAGCATCTTGAGTTTTCCTCTTATAACGAACATGCATAATTTGGACACAATTATATAAACATATAGTCATGTGCATTGAGAGTGAAATTTAACCTATCTTTTTATGGTTTCTAGACTGGGAAAGCTCTAGAGGAAAAACTGAAGACATCAGGAGTCCCACATGAGGTTTACTTCTATCCGAAGGCTGGGCATGCATTCATGAACAAGTCACCGGAAGGTGTTGAAAGGAGGCAAAAGATGGGGATGCCTGATGTAGAAGATGCTGCCGTTGAGCAAGCGTGGTCTCACTTCCGTTCATGGATGAGTCGTTTCTTGTCTGGCTAAGTTTTGTTGCTTGTTTTCTGATCCTATAGTAAGTAGGTTGTGGCATGTTTACCATGATAATTTGATGTGTCTGGATGCTCCGGGATGTTTGCTTGAATGCCCTCGGTTCACATATAAATTCAATGTTCTGTAGATTGGGGATTTCTAGAGTATCTCAAATAATGTCCAGAAGCTTGCATTTGCCCCTCGGTCTATCCTACCAGTTAACCAGTGTGAGCAAAATAATTTCGCTATCGAGCTGGCCAGCGCTTTCTCCTCCTCTCCTTGTGGTTCATCCTTCTAAGTTAGCTTTACATGAAGACCGAGGCATTCCATGTGTTAGGCTAGGCGGTATGATGACAGAATTAATTATAAGCAGTATAATCCTTTAAGTGGAATTTGGAGAGGGTTAGATGTACGTAGATTTTAACTTCTACTTTGTGTTTGCTAGATAGATTGTTTCTGGTAGACGTTTATTTTTCAGAACAGTTGAAAGAAATGGTATGATGAAATGAAAATAATATAGAAAATAAGAAATAGTAAAAATAATCCAATTAAATGAAGCAATGGTAGTAATACAAATAAGTTAATAGTAGAATACTAGTAGTATGAGTATAATAAGTAGAAGAGAAGCAAACTAGAATGTGTTTGATTACTTGCTAGCCCGATATCTTAATAACAATTCATATAGAGGACGATCATATGCAAGGAGTAAGTGTTATTTTCTTTTCTTTTGGTGTTTTTCAGGCGTATGAAAACAAAAAGATTAAGACGTAATTTTTTTTAATTGAAACTTAAATCATCTTAATTTGAATACATATTTAAATGTTAAGATCTACATTATAATTTAGTTGTTTAAATTTCAATGCATATTTTGATATACATGTATTGTATTAACATCTTAATCTCAAAAATTTTCTAATTTGATTTTCACTATTACTTGTCATTTTTGACAAATAATTTTTTTTCTATTATGCGCTCAATTTATTGTCATTGAGTTAATGTTTTTGAAAAATATAATGTGTAAATATGTATGATGCCCAATTAATTAATAGGGGTAGTCTCGTAAACTTACTATATTAATACTTGTTTTCTTAATAAGTTTATCAAGTCAAAATTTGACAACTAAAAGTGAACGGAAGGAGATTCAAGACTATTCTCTTTCTTAACATAATTTTCTTTTGAAAATTAAATAATATAAAACATAATAAAATACTAAAAAAAGAAATATATTATATCAAGAAAATATTTTTTAAAAATTATGTAGCGGTTAGTGGTGATGAAAATTGGCTGCGACGACTATGGTGCTGATTGAAATGATATTGACTAATGGTGGTAGTGCAAATAAAAATTAATGATTGACAATAATAGTTGATGGTGATAGTCAATGTACGTGGATGAGATGATAGCATACGTAATGAATTGATGTGAAATTTGTGAATTGTCATTTTTAATAGAAATTTGTGAATAATTATTTTAATAATATTAAGATAACATTACAGATCTTAATAATTTAGATCTATTTAGACCCATTAGATGGTTTAATATAAAAAAATTTCAAAGTTTTATATCTTAATTTTCATTTTTGGATAAAAATATGTTTCTTCCAAAGACGACTGCTGGTTTGCCCGAGAGGTTAAGGGGGACGACTTAAGATCTTCTGCACATAAGTGCGCATGGGTTCGAACCCCATAGCCAGCATCATTTTTTCCTTTTGAACAATTTAACAATTATAATAATTTTGAAAATATATTTCACTTTTTATTTTAATATTCAAATCCATATTTGAATCCCTTAATTTATCGATTGATAGGGCATGTATACAACCATTTGAATAAACCTTACACTATGTTTGAATGGTTGTAATTATCAGTTATATTGTATTATATTTTGTTGTTAGTTTAAAAACTATGTTTGCTTTGATTGTTACTTAAATTTTATTGCATAATGATTAAAAGTCTCGTTTTGTGTAACGATCGATTTGGTGTGAGTTCATCGTTACCTTAATTTTTTTTCTTATTTGTCTTTATATTTTTTTTTCCTATTTCATTCTTTATCCTATCTTTTTACAGTAGCTCTACCCCGCACTCTATATTTTTTTTATAGGTTTATCATATAAATTGTTGATGTATGACAATATGTATCAATGGGGAATGATACAATCTATCCAAATATTGTATTTATTAATATAATATGATATGACATGATACAATAATACATTATGACACATTATAAAAATAATACATAACAATCATCCAAATAGAGTGTTATTGTAATGGCCTGTACCTATCGTTATGGATAGGTCAATGGGGAATAAAATTAGGCCAAAAAACTGCCAATAGTAGTGAATTGAAATTTCAAGTCTAGATCAGACTTGGACGAAATCTGAGTCATGTGAGGTCAGGGACAATTTGGCAATGAATTGGAAGGTAATTCACGAGTTTCATCTTTTGAGTTGATAGCTAAGACAACAAGGAGTCTGGATAACTTTACGAAATTAAATTCAGACGAGTAGAACTCCCGAAATTAATATTGGCGCAAAGAGTAGATTGTTGAACATCATGGTTTGATGGTGTATTGTGAAATGAAAATTTGAAATGTGATTTATGATTTTTTGTCTCCGTATAACTCGCCATGGTGGGATGAATCTCCCTATGTCGGTCCCGCCATAGTGGGATAAGTGATCGCTATGGCAGGACAATCACAGATTTTAAGTGAGAAAGTTTCAAAATCATTTTTACTTCTCCCACTTTGTCTTGAGAGACCGTCTCAGAAGTGACCTAGGTCTTGTTTTCTTCAATTTTCCACATATTTCATGGATAAAGGTAAATTAATTGTTCCTCTAACTTGTTAATTGATTCCTAGACCTTAGAATCTAGGAGAGTGTTTTTAAAAGAAGATTGTGACCTATAATTAATAGTGGAAAAAAGCTCTATTTGGGGCAGATGATCATGAAAGTGGCCAAGGATTAGAATCTGATGTAATTTAGAAAATTTAGGCCATTGTTTGCTAATTATTTATATTTCACATTTGTTATAGATGAAAAGCGAGCCAAGATTTTGAAAAAAGAGAAAGCCTGATTATTTATAATTTTTAAGACTTATTTCGAGGTAGATGATGATTTAATTTTTTTCATTTGTGTTATATATACTTTTTAACTAATTCATTTTTGTACTTTCTGCATGTATGTGATAAGGAAATAAGGACATGAACCTCATAAAATGATTACTCGTTATCAAATTTCATGCGATGAACCTGTCACTGATATTGTATAGTTGTTGTTACTCATTATGATTATGACCGTGATTATTGGATCAGATGCCACGTTCTAATACATCATTAGATCACATGTCACGTTTTGACAGATTATTAAATTGAATGTCACGTTTTGATATATTATTGGATCGAGTATCATATTCTGACACACAACTTATTTGAGCATGGGTCCCATAAGAGGGCCATTGTGAATTATTGTGATGAGAAATGATGGTTGTGTATTGACATATTCATCATGAACAAAAATTCACAATGTTTTCGTATGTGTTGGTTTACTAAGTTGTAGTGACATGTTTATATTTTGCATATTGGAATACCTGTATGATTCTATCAGTACACCATTGTTGTGTGTATTGATCATGAACTTACTCTTTTTTATTGAGTACATGGCATCTTCAAGCGGCTGTTGACAAATCTCAGGTAGGAGACTATTGAATCTTCGAATTCAAGGGTGAGCCAGTTTGTTCAGGCCTACTATGGATTGATCTATCTTCTTAGTCCATTTTTCTCGGACTTAGATACTTTAGATTAATTATTATTTATGATTTTCTAGGATTGCATCCCCTTAGGTTGTACATTTAGATAAAGTTTTGGTACAATGACTTTTAGGTTTTAAGGGGGTTATCTTCACATTATCTATAGATTTCTATTGAGTTTATGGGAATTCAATTTTGAGATTTTATTTAAATTTACTTCCATAACTTTAAATGCTTAATTTATGCTAGTTGTGTTTAGTTAGGTTGTGGTATAGGTTCTTCCTCTAGAGGGATGGAATGGATGCTATTCACCGTCGGTTCGGGGTCATCACAAAGTTGATATCAAAACTTAGATTCATTGATCTCATTGTATCAAACTGAGTCTAATAGAGTCTTACAGAACAATATAGAAATATTTATATTTTTCTTCAAGAGGTTATAGAAATGTGATATCTAGAGACATGTTTAAAGAAGCATATTAAAACTCTAGGTTTGCATATGATATGATTTGTATTGTAAGATAACTTTGTTGTTATAATATTCTCATTAATATAAGATTATTAAATTCACATCTTATATGCATGTGATAATATTTTAGAAAAAAAGTTTGTTAGAAAAGTCATGAGATTGGCTCTCTCACTCGAGCAATCGCCTCTTATATCGGGAAATGTGAATAGATAATCATCACTGTCATACTATGATTTGTTTTGAAAATCATACACGAGTCTCTCCAAGCAAATGAGTTTGAGGATTACTGAAGATAGAAACTCGGGTTAGACATCGAGAGGTGTCTAGATCAAGGTTTGCACGATGTTGGAATGAGATGTGTTCACCTAGAAACGTAACAACTACGTAGCACATGTTTCATGTCACGCCTCAAAATATGTGGAGGAATGACTGGCACTCGATACCACCATAGGCCGAGTAAGCCACTGAACATAC
>JBCEWC010008763.1:0-19534 GCA_038996855.1 Solanum aculeatissimum | reverse complement strand
TGGATTATATACTTCTCGAATATAATGAATAAAACCAGGATGCGAAGGAAAACTATAAGGCAAACCACAAACAGTAATCATTTTTCCTAATTCTTCGAGATCTTTTTGTTTATTATAGGCGTGGGTTTGCTTGGACCGGCCGGATTAGACATATTTAAAACACTTTAAACCATATTTGAACCGCCTATAGATTCTTCAGTTAAATGTTCCCCTCTTTTTTTAGCCCAATTCACAGTTTCTAGACGAGCAAATTTCGGATTACATTTCTCAAATGTGTAGTTAATTGTCCCATCCCTCCATGTGCCCCAGTAGTCAAATGATTTATTATTTTCTTACATTGTGTGCATTGAACAATAGTTTTTTCCTCATTTTGTACTAAAAATTGTCAAACTAAAGACCTTTTAGGATGTTCGATTTTTGTAATTTTAGTAAAAGTAGGTAAGGAAGGGACATTATCTTCTTGGGGGGGTAATTTTGTTGCGGGACTAGTAGGGGTCTCATCTTCTTCATAATTATCTATTTGTATCTCTTCATCTAAATCTTCATTAAAATTAGTAAAACATCTATTTAACATTTCATGGTCTAATTCATTTTGTAAATTAAATTCTATAACATTAGAACGTTACATAAAAGAAGCTTCATCAATGTGAGTAGAATCGTCGGTATTAATTCTAAATCTAGGCGGCAATTTTCTAGTTGAACTACTTCCACCCCTATTTTTTTCGGACATTGATCTTTTTCCAAGATTTATTTGTGAATCCATATTAAAAATTTAAAATAATAACAATATAATAAAACAAACAAGATCAATATAAAAAAATAGTGACTTAGTAAATAAATAAATAACAAGAATAAAGTTGGATATAATGAATAAGTAAGAGAGATTGATAATTGAGAGAAAATGTAAGAGAGGAGAATAGTTTTGTGGACAAATTAAAGAAAAATGGTTATATTTATAGTGTTAGGGGGGGTAAGGGGGTGTAAAGGGGGTGAGGGGAGGCCAAAGAGCCATTAGTGACCCCCCCTCCAACGGATAAATGGACATCAAACGACTATATAGCCGTTGAACAAAATGCTGGCCAATACCGGTCTGGAACCGGGTTTACCAGAACGGAACTATCGGGTTAAATATCCGTGTCGTTTCGGTACCTGTTTCGGTACCACTGGGTACCGGTTCCTTACCGGTTCAACCGGAACCGGATCAATCGGACCGAAAATCAGAACGGAACCGGTCCGGACAGGAGAAAACCCGATCCGTTGCCACCCTTAATGCTAACAGTTTAATTGTGGACTCCATGAGAGAACCATTATTGACTTTTATCTATGTATGATCATAATTATATGTGTGATGGTAAGAAAATTGACATAACTACAACTAATCATACTCGTCTTGAGTAACAATTGGTATGCAAGAACCAAAAGTTGATATGTTACTATATTTTGTATTATAGTGATATTATTTATGTTGCTATATTTGTAATGTAATTGTATATCATTGTCTTACTACATTGTGGTTGTTTGTTATATTTCGTATAATCCGATATGAGGTTGCGTTTGATTATGTCAAGGATAGATGATGGGTTGTTAAGCAATAAATTGATAATTTAGAGTCAGATTACATTTTGGTACTATTGTTATGTGTGTTAATGGGGACTTGGGAAAGAAAGTCTGAGGTTCTATCTCCGTATAGACCACACTAATCAGAGAAATTCTGCTATGACAAGGTTATCATGGTGGATGAGGTCCCACCATCGTAGACCAATACAGATAGAGAGGAAGAAGTTTCAAATCGTTTAATGTGGTCATCTTGAAAATGAGTTGCTAAATATTCTAGGACAGGAGTTGTTATCAATGATTAAACTAAAGTGGTAGATTCATTAGACCCAGTTAGTGATTGTGGGTTCAAAAACTCCTTTATGAGGGAAAGAAGGGCAAGACCCTTATTTGTATTAGAGTTGACAGCGAAGTAATTAAGAGGCTGAGATCATATCATATATCAGGGAAAGTTAAGAAAATCAAAATGGTAAGAGTATGTAGATAAATGCAGTCCCTTATTGTATGCATGCTTGTTGATATTTCCTTTATATTGTGTGATGAATTTCGGGTTGACCAATTATGCCTACCAATATGCGTTATTTGTACTGATACTACTCTTGCTATACCTTTATGGTATAGTTTGGTTGCAGGATCAATGATGTTTCTGTGGTTAAGATGAAGATGATCTCCAACAACTTCTACTTTTCCTTCCTTATGGTAGGAGTTGTATCATTATTTTATTTCTCACTGTGCTCTTAAAAGTTCTTGTACCTATTAGACTAGAATTCTTAGGGGTGTTAGTTGTCTTTTCAAAAATTCTTAAATTTAAATTTTTAACTCTGTGCTTGAATTTTTTAAAAACTTTTTCAATTTTACCTTTTGTTCCTTTTATCTTCCGCATGATTTATTGGATAAAAAATTAGGATTCTCTTATTTAGGTATTTGAGTAGGTGCTTGCACGGCTCGATAGGTTGGATCATGACAATAATATATATCGTGTTTCATTTGTTTTAGGTCTGTTGAGCATTGCAGGTTGCTCGATTTGTAAATTTGATGGCTTGTATTATTTTATTTTTAGAAATATTGTTAATGTTATTTTGCAAGTGAATTTTCATGTTGGCACTCATCACAAAATTGTATCATTCAGATATGAAGTATATGCTTAAGGGTGTTAAAATGAATCAAAATATAAGTAACTCATCCAATCCATTCAAAAATTGATGGGTTTGGCTCAAAATAATTTGAATTGGGTTCAATCTCAACCCATTCAAACCTTAACCCATTTTAAAAGAATCTTCAATTGAGCCCAATTTAATCTCCAATTTCAATCTGTTCTAAGACACTTTACTTGCATTGATGTATTGTATGATTTCTATTTGTTTTATATTTTCAATGATTTATCTATCTATTTATAACTTTTTATTTTCTTGAGTTGAAATTCAAATTATGGTTATAAAAAGTAAATAATAATATATTAAAATTATTGAGATTGAGCGGGTCAAATTCAGTGGGTCATAACCGAACTCAATTTTTAGCCCATTTGAGCCCAAAGTAAATTTGGATGAGTCATAATTCAATCCAATTTATATTTCAATTCATTTTAACACACCCCCACTATAAAAAAATAATACTCAATTTGTGGCAGTTATCTTGTGGAAGTCCTAAGAAATCCCACCGTTAATTCATTTTGTGACATTTATTTTAATTCTCACAATATAAATCTTTTTGTGGTGATTTTATTATGGAGGTTAGAAAATCATCACAATTTTTCGTAGTTCGTGACATTTATCAACTCTTAAAAATTTATTAAATTCGTTATTTTAGAAATTCTATATATATACATATATAGGCACACACATACGTGCATTTTAAAATAAAATTTAAATGCAAAATTAATAGTCATATTCATTTTTTATTTAATTCTATTTCCATTTAAACTTTATTTAAGCTCTTATAATACTAGTTAATTTTAAGGTAAAATATTTAATTAATAGTTATTAGTTGATAAAAAAAAGAAGAAGCTTGTTCTACGCCAAATGTTTTTTATCTCATTTTCATTTAAACCCAAATCCAACTAAAATTTTAATACCTTTCCCTCCAAAATATTAAAAATAGTCAAAAATAAAATTTCCCTCTAAAACTTCAAATCCAACCAAATAACTACCACACACTACATAATACACTCAAATTCCATTTATCTTTCCCCTTAATCCATCACCTTCCACTCTTCCCTCCCCCTTCTTTATCCCTTTTCTAGTTCAATTTTTTTGTTTGTGATTTTTGCTAATTAATTATTTTTTTGTGAGTTATGCGAAATGAAATAGATGATAAATATATTTTAAATATAAGAATAATTTTATTGCATGAATTTGATGATTCACAATCTAATTATGTATAAGATTTTCATTATTTTAGTTTGATGCGAAAATTGAGGTTGCTTCACCTTGAATTGAAGATTGGATGACAACAAATCAAATCACCAAAAAAATGTTGTAGTATTTTTTCATATTTATTGATGTGTACTTTAATAAATTTAAAATTGTAATGTTCAAGTGATTGTACACAAGTTTGTATTACTTTAATTTGCTATGAATTTGAACTCAAAGTTTATTAATATAAATTTATTTAGTGAAATTTAATTTGCATTAATTGTGTTATTTCGTAAATTTATTCATATTATTTTGAAGGCTTGATTGAAATCAAATTTCATATTTATTATTAAGGTAATAATAATTTTATAAGAATTCACAAATCAAATTATGTAAATATTGATTTTATATCATGACATTTTAAGTCGACACAAGTTTAATGTCATATTATGAAGGTTCTAAAATATCACAAATTGAACTAAAATACCTTCACAAATAAAAAAGTCATTTTGTGGAGGGCCTTGTGGAAATTTATTAAAATCACCACAAATATGCTCGTGACAAGGATAATTATAACGTTTTTAAAAATCGTCGCAATTCAATTTATGGAGTCCCTAAACCGTCACAACTTGAGAAAATTATAACCTCCTTAAATTGATAATTTTCTTGTACATATGCTACTAGCTGGAAATGTGACAACCAAGAAGGCTCGAACAAACAACTTTCAGTTTCTTTAACTGTATATATAATTTGTAGGTAACCTTAAAATCGAAGTAGCATATGACTCATTAGGGATGGCAATGGGGATTTTTTAAATTGTTCCGCCCTGTCTTGCATGATGATTTTTTTTAATTTTCAATCCACCTCGTCTTGCCCCGCATAGATCTGCGCCGCATAGACCCGCCCCACATAAATTCGCCCCGCTTAAATTTTAAAATTCTTTTATTTTTTTAATTGAATTTAATATGAAAATAAAAATTCGTATTTAAAAAAAAACGTTAATTAACGTCTCAACAACTAATTAACTATTTTTAGTTGACATTTAACTATTGTTTCTTAATCGTTAATTAAAAGTTTATAATTAACATTTTTACAACTAACAATTTACCGAACATGTCTAGTTTAAATTTTAGAAAAAATATAAAATTAAAGTCAATGTTTAATATAAAAAGTTTGTATTTTTTATTTTTATTAATTATGAATATTTAATTTCTTCGAATTCCTATTTGATTTATTAAACCAGCAACCCACTCTGTCCCGTATTAATTTTAAAAATAGCTACTTTAACCCTCCCGCTCCCTTCTCCCTCCGCCCTACATAACTTTAAACCTACCCCGTCTCGCATATCTTAAAGCCCGCCCTGTCTCACCCTGTTGTCATCCCTATGACTCATAGGTCGTATGAGCATTAGAGTTTGGAATAATATAATAAAATGTCATGTTGCAAAAAAATTATCATAGATATTAATATAAATCTATATAAAAGAAAACTGACGTGACACCTTTCTTTCAGACAAAAAATTTATCTATTTTTTCTATTTACTTATTTGTTATTATTGCATAAAAATGAATGTGTCCAATTACTTCTCCTTCATTTATTCATATTTTTTAATATAAAAATTTTATTATTTTTTATTTCCATTACTCTCATGACTTTAGTAATCATAACTCCTAAATCATGATATTAATAGCCATGTTTATGATATCATTTGGCATTTCATGCTATTGTCCTATAAACAGAAATATTACAAAATTTTGTTACGAAAAGAAATGATCAAATTTATGTGTAGTAAAGCTAAGGATTAACTAGCTAGGTGGTGAAGGCTGGGGTTTTTCGATTTAATTTTACTGATTAAGATCGTAAGAATGATGTTGTATTATTTATTTATTTAATAATTTTTTTAGTTTTATATTTTGTATAGATTTTCTATTGTCATACATCTATAAACTTTTTTGATTCATATATAATAATAATTTCGGGCTTTGTTGGAAAACTATAACTACTAAGCAAGCATTTTCCTCTATGAAATCAATTATATGTCTGAGTAAATACATATTCACTAAACGCATTCATGAACATATAATTATTGCATCTTATTAGAAATATTTAATTTAGAATATTAATGACATCTCATCATCATTTTATATAACTTCACGAAACACGGATAAATTCACTAGTATTATAATCTACCATAACTAGTTTTACACTAGGATAACATGGGAGAAACGAAAAGGCAAACAACTTGCAAATTAAATTATGTTTATTTTACATACATTTTTTACCTAGCTGATAGTTAAAAAGTAGCCATAAGACAAGTTACAATACTTTCCAAGCCTTGCCACCTCTTTGATTGTACTTCTTCATCCTTCCAAAGAACATGACAATTATCAAAATAAACTTTCCTGTATTACTCCATTTTCCAACAAATCCATATGCAGCATCCTTGCAATGGCCATCTGGTTTTATTTGCCTTGCACAACTATAGCCAATGGACATTCCAACAGTTCCATATGCACTGCAAAATTATCATTATATGCATGAGTTGGAATGAAAATTATCTTAATTAGTTATAATATTAATATGGCGTAATACCTCAATAGCCCTTAAATTTGGCATGTTTTCACCACAAATTGCTAAATAATTTGTGTTATAGATTATAATTTTTCCCCTCATTTTCCACTAAACTAGCTTACTGAAAAAATATATGGTGGGAAATAGATTTTCACTCAACTAGTAAAAAGTTCTCTAATTTATTCACAGGAAACAATTACATTTTTTCTCTTTTCATACCTAGTTAATCAAAAAAATTGTAGAAATAGGTATTGAACAATTTTCACTTGAAATTTCAGTGAAGAAATAATGACTAATACTGCAATTATGGTTCGTATATAGTCATTTAAAAAAAGTGCAACGTAACTTAAAAGATGATATCTTTAATAAAAGAAGAAAAGGTCAAAATATCAATTAAATTTACGAAGAAAAAGATGTGGTCGACTTACCTTATGACTTCAAAGACAATGCTGAGTACATTGAAGTTGAGTGGATCATCTTTCATTTTGTCTTTCTCCACCATACAAATAAGAATGGTAAAAATGACCAAACAAGAAGATTGTGAGAATGATAAGCGCTCCATCAAGCTTCTCCCTTTTCTCTTCCTCTTTTCTGACTTTTCTTGGTAATTGTCAACAGGTAAAAAAGTAGTATAGGATGATAGATACCTGCAGTGACAAACCAAATGGAATATAACATCCATTGCAATTCTCTTACAATTTTACTTTACAATAGAAAGCTTTAGATATTCATTAAAAATTATAGTGTACAACTATATACTAGTCTACTATGATATATTCCCTCCGTCGCAATTCATGTGATGACTAAAACTGGACAGTTCTATAGACTCTCTTAGCCAACACAGATTTACCAATAGGTGCCTGTCTGAGTGTCTGACAAGGCACACGTAGTTTACGAAAAATATTTAAAATTTATAATCTGCAAAAAGTCATAGATATTCTGTAATCATAGATTAATTCATTAAGAATAAGATGAACACTTAAAGATTAATTTATTACTAAATATAAATGATTGTCAATTTTGTTTTGTACTAACCAAAAAAAAAAGGGTCAGTGGAACGGAGGGAGCATTATCTAACAACGCTGTTTATAAAATACGACATTTTTGCACCTTATTCACCTTTTCTTATTTTTATAGTGGGAGATAATGTGAATAAAAAACTTGCAAGAAGGATACAAGATTGGGAAAGAAATTAATTAAATATTCTATTTATCCTAATTTATATGACTCATTTTTTAGTCAATTTCTAAAGAAAAAGGTATATTTTATATTTAGTAATAATTTACTTTCAAATATATATTTTATTCTCAATAAAATAATTTATAATCATACAAACATGTAAGATTTATATATTTTAAAACATAAATTTCAAAAACAAAATCTTTATCTTGTACCAAATTAAATTATATCACGTAAATTGGGATAGAGGAACTAGTAAATACTTATTTATTAGTATATAAAAGTGAATCATAGATCAAAAACTAAAAACTGAAGACATGGGGAGAGAAGAAGCATATGCATATATAGAAAGTGTTATTTTTGAAAATTTTAAAGTATAATTCTTTCGTAAGATCTACTATTATTCTAATAAATGATCTAAAAAGTTTAAAGAATGATAAAAGAAATTTGAGAAGATATAAAGGGTAACTTAATAAGTCGAATAAGCTTTATAATTAATTTTAGTATTAAATGATATTTTTAATGAAAACCTTTAAAAAAATACTTATGTTGGATCTAAGGCAGTATGGTAGATACACAAACTTGTTTGAAGTCAATGGAAAAACAGAAAACCAAACAAACATAAGGTATATAAGTCTAAATAAATAAAAAATGATCATGATTATTTGTCTAAGAATAAGGAATTTGCAACGTGGCTGACAGAAAATAAGAATATGTTCTTCTTGGATCTTTCATTATATGACTTGTTTTACACAATTTCAATATTTTGGGTGTGCAAATAAATCCTCATATTGGTACGCGAAAAGATTATGAAGCTACATATAAGTTAGGTGTAGGATCTCTTAATAGTGTGAAGCTTTTTGAAAAAAGAAATCGAGAGATTCTAATCCAAAACGGAAAACATCACACCATATTAAGAATATTTTTGGATTAATTTATCCTAGCAACTGGCCATCAGAATTCAAGTTCCAAAAAATTAGTATGAATCTCGAAAATTGATGATTCGTGAAATCATTTTAATGTGACATGTAGAACTTAGTTCAATGAGGAGATTGTTAATGTCTTATATTAATAACTGAAGTTACGCTAAAGTGTAGAATCTCTTAATGTTGCATGACATTTTAGGAAAAAAAGTGTATGATCATGACCAGGAACAAACAAAATCATACCATCCACAACAATCCCTCTTGCGCTTGTTAATAAAAAGCAGCAAGAAGCAATTTTTTTCTCAAAACCAATTTTCTTTCTTTTTGTTAGTCCTAATTAAACGTTTATTGTTGTTAGTTTCTAGGGTTACATGTGAAATGACTTTCTTTTCCTCTTTTCTTAGAAGACTGAAGGGTCAAGGTCAACAGAATAGGGCCTATAAATTAGATCATGAATATTGTTAGTGGAGAATGAATTATGAAAATATGCGTTATCTTTTGATGTTACAACAAATGCTAGACAGACTGTCCACCAATTAAAGAGCCAAATTAGTGCAGTTGCGTACTCCATGTACTTTTATTCCACAGCCATACTCCAATTAACACTCCAAACGTTGAATAGAATCATATGTTTTCAAAAAATTTGTTAGTATCAATTTTCTCATGTATATCAATGATGAATATCTCTTATAGGAGAAGTATAAGATTAAAAAATTAATTTATGAATGATTACAAAATCAATTGACCCTATTTGTATTAGGGTTTAACTTGTTATCATCTTTGTACTAATTTATATGACTCACTTTCCTTTTTAGTTGGTCTAAAAAATAATATCATGTTTCTTTCATGATTTGTAATCACACAAATCACAAATATTTGTGACTTATTTTAGATTAATTATATGTTTTGATAGTTTTTCTATAATTCTTAAATACACATCTTTTATAACATTATATTGTTTAAATGTCAAACCTAAAGTAGATTATCTATAGTTAACTGCTTATCGTATCCTGTTACAACCACTAAAAACAATCTATTAGTATTAACATAGTTTCACATTGTTAGTGCATGTGGATAATAAACTACTACTATATAATTATTTCCTCAATCTCAATACTCCATTTATATGACTTAATTTCGCTTTATACAAAATTTAAAAAAGAAATAAAGACTTTTGAAATTTATAATCTAAAATAAACCTTAGATATTCGTGTGACCATAAGTCATTTCATTAAAGGTTGGAAGGAGAATTTGAAAGATATATAGTATTCTTTTTGGCATGGACTAAATACGAAAGTCACTACTAAAAAACATGGAATAAGCTATGGAATTTGTCGGTTATGCCTAGCTAATAATGCTTGGCTAAAAAGCTCCTGGCTAATTTAATCCATCGCTAAACAATAGCTAAATAGCATTAGCATGGGATGTTTTTGTTTAGCTATGAAATTTTGTCCATCGCTAATTAATTTTTTATTTTCTAGCATTGATTGTACCGCATAAATTGAGACAGACACAGTAGAATAAAGGAAGAGAATACTTACATCATTACGGCGAACAATACTAATATTGCTGGAGTAAAAGTTGAAAGATCAAATACAGATTGACCAGTATGCCTTGTATTCACAACTTCAAACAATGATCCCACCACCTTCTCATAACTAGTCAATCCAGCAGTAGCTGCAGAATTCCACTCCAATGAACAAAACACTACAAACTGAACTAGTATTAATCCCACAACAGTAACTGCAATAGCAGTCGTTTCAAAACTAGGAAAAATATGAGAATATCCAACACGTTTCGACTTCTTCAAAATATACTCAAACTCATGTCTCTTTGTGATTTTCCAGAGGAACATAATAGCGAGGCGTAAGCATGGAGCAAACAAAGTGTTTCCAAGAAGGATTTGAGGGATAAGAATGAGAAGAAGGCCTGAATTTTGCTTGAAAATCATCATGTTTTCATTTGTAGGGACAAAACCACAATTTGCAAATGTTGAAACAGTGGTGAATAGTGAAAAAGTATGTAAGTTAAGTCTTTTTTCTTTAAGGATTTTGTTTGCACTTGGGATGATTGTTATGTAGAGAGAAACTAATGAAGAACCAACGAGAATAACAACGAGAATATATCCAAGAACCACGTAACTTAACAATCTTATCGACTTCATCTTGATGGTTTCATCGTGATCATGACTATCCTCGACAGGGTTTATTATTACATCTTCTGACTTATCGTCCATGTTTATTACATTTCCTAGCTCATAATCTTTGCTACTAAAAGAGTCATCTTTGTTTTCTTTCTTCACGAGTTTAAGTCTAAGAAAAGAGGTAAAAGCTTCCCCACCAAGAAACATTAATATGGTCATGAAAACAAGTTGGACATTTGAGAAAACTTCCATTTCAACAGTGGACATACTAGAAACTGTGGCAGAAGAAACAGAAGTGAAAAACACATCTAGGTTTTGAGGACGAAATGACGGTAGAGTTCTAGGTTTTGAAACATAATTTAAAGCTAAGAAACCTATAAATGAAAGGGTCATGAAATACCCTAATTCTATCCAAAATGGCTTTACTCTAAGACTCATATTCTTAAAGAAAGAAAACGAAAATGGCTTCATTGGTAATAAATTTGCTTGCCTCTTAAATTTTATTATAATCAAGGGTCCAATTTATAGTAAGAATTGTGAAGTAGTGGAGTTTCCTACACTAGGCTTCTTGATGGTTCCAACAACAATAAATGTATCAAAAGGAGTAGGAATATAATAATTCTTGGCAAATGATCATATGATTATTCCTTATCCTACCATTAGTGGAAGGAGATGCTATGCCATTTAATTTTAAAAAACATGGTAAAAATAGGAATCAATGATTTCAAAGTGCGTTAAATTTTGTGGTCATAAGATTTTCATATAGAATATTTGAATTATAAAATTTATTATATATAGAAAGAGATACTCTTTTTTAATAGATCACCCCTTCTTAGCCGCCCCGCCCACCACCACCCCCAAAAACTGGCAAGACACTTAACTTTGAACCAAAGAAATAGACTTTCAATGTCTAATGTGACGAACTGTACTACACCTTCCAAAATGCAACAAATATATATTACATGTGTTTCAAGGTGGCATTAGTTTCACTAAAAAATAAAATTTAGGGGAACGTAATGAGTCTTCACCCATGAAATATTAATGTGAAAATAACTTTTTCTAAATAACTTGAAGATCCAACTTCTGTATTTTCCCCTATGAATTGATGTCAACTTAGTGATGATAGTACTGTGTGAGGCATTATGTATGATTTATATGAGTGATGAATCCACTAATTGGGTTAATTTGTTGAAATTGCTTTTAATTGGTAGGAATTTTTCAGGTTGGAAGAAGATAGATAGATTAGTTAGTGGAGTTATTATTTTCAGTGAGTTTGTGGGATGTGACAATTGAAGAATTCTTTTCAGGTGAATAATTAGTTAGTGGTATATGCATCATAATAGGAGAAGAGGGTGGCATTGGAGGGGAAAGGGTTTGTCAAGTGAAAATGAAGAAGAGAAAAAGAAAAATGTTTTTCCTCTTGTCCATATTTCTTTAATTTGACTTGATATGAAATTTAAAAATAAAAATATTTAAATTTTTTAAAATTATAAATGTGTGTGGTTTATTAAATCTTGTGCCCTTTATAGTGTTGGAATTAAAAAGCTTACTAGTAATTTTTTTTTTAAAAAAAAGAACCACTCTTTTTGATCAATTAAAAAAAGGGTAAGGTACTTAAATTTGACACGGAAGGATTAGACATTTTATATGTAATTTTTTTTTACATCAAATGATAAATATTTAATGGTTATTATGTACTTTAATTATAGTTTTAGTTAATAACTGAATACGGTTATAGTTTGATTAATTTTGCTAGAATTGTATAATTCGACTAATTGTATAAATTCAAAATTTGTAAATGTTTACCCTAGCTATTTATATACAATTTGTTGATACATTTGATCTATATAAGTTATGAAAAATTCATAACTATTAGTAAGTCGTATATGATTTTTTTGATATATTTGACTTATATAAGTAAAGAAAAAGTCATAACTGTATATATAAAATTTGTATATACTTACCCTATTTGTATATTGGCAAGCAAAATATACAAACAAAAATGTCCATAGCAACTGAAACTATAACTATAAAGTGTAATTAGACAAATTATAGCTATGAAGCATAATTGAATTTATTTTATTGCTATTTATAAATTTGCTCTTGTATGTATGACGTGACGAACTGTAATACACCTCCCAAAATGCAACAAATATTACATATGTTTCAAGGTGGTATTAGTTTCACTAAAAGATAAAAATTAGGGGAGGTAATAAATTATCACTCGTAAAATATGAAGTATAAGTACGGATGGATACATCTTAAAATTGTTTGTGATTGAAATGATTCTAGTCCACATCTTATTATATTGGACTTGTCAATTATTTGATAGTGCATGATTTTTAATTAAGGTCAATGTTGTACTATCAACTTGTTTGCCATGATGATTTAAAGGCTTGATTAATAGACAGTATTTTGAACTTGTTAAATTTTGTTTTAACATTAAAAAATTATGATTTATTTCAATTAAGTATTTTTCATATATGGTAAAGTATTCTTATTAAATATTTTGTGTCAAAATTTTGAAAAGAAAAATTATATGTGTTTTCAAATACACATTATAAAATAAGTTAATATGAGATATACTTAGAGATAGGGAACAAGGATGTTTGATTGGCTTTCTTCTTACTCATCTCATAATCTTTCATCCAAATAGGAGGCCTAGATATTCTATTACTGTTTTCTCTTGCTTCTAAATCCATATGTCCATCACCTTCTGTTGTGTGGGCTGCTTCATATATCATTGAATTTGAATTGCCACCTTCATTGGGTTCTAGTCCTGAGCTCCCATCTATTGGTTCTGTATGAATTGATGGGTCAGTTGTGATAGTATCCTTAATATTTGTTGCACTGTTATCATCATGTTCATCTTATATATTTGTCTTTCAGTAGGCATAGGCAAGGATATGTCCCCATAAACAACTTCTGAGGGCATAGGACAGAATATATCATCTAGATCTTTCTTGGCTCCTTTAAAGGGAAATATTATTTCTTTGAAGCTTATATCTCTACTTACTAGAAATGTGATTGTTTCCAAATCAAATAGCTTATATCCCTTTTGTGTTTCTTCATAACTAATCATGACTATTTTCCTTACCTTTGAGTCAAATTTACTTCCTCTAGGTAGCATACTAGCAAAACACAAACAACCAAACACTCTGAGATGATCAAATGTAGCAGGTTTCCATGTAAAAGTCCAAATGGAGACTTCCTTTGTAAATAATGGATGGTAGCATATTGATAAGATAAACAACTGTTTTTATACAATCTCCCCAAAACATATGTGGGACACCACTTTTTAATTTTAGAGCCCTTGCAACATCTAAAATGTGTTTGTGCTTTCTCTCTACAACTCTATTTTGTTGAGGAGTATATGGACAACTACTCTGATGTGTGATTCCTAGTGAAGAGAACAGTTCATGACAACTTTAATTGAAGAACTATTTACCATTATCATATCTCAAAATTTTAACAGTGACACCATGTTGATTTTGTACCTTATACAAAAAATCCTTCAATGCAACAACCACCTCACATTTTGATTGAATCAAACATACCCAAGTGTATCTACTGTAATTATCCACTAGTATAACAAAATAAGACTTTCTATCATAGGTAGTTACTTTAAATGGTCTTCATACATCAACATGAAGTAGATTGAAATAACTAGAGGTAGAAGAAGTACTAATTGAAAATTTAAGCCTACTTTGCTTAGCCATAGGACAGACTATACAAAGTTATTGTGTCTTACTCATCTTAACATTCAAGTATTCAATTTTGTTGAATACCTCCATAGAAGGGTGACCAAGTCTATTATGCCATAGAGTTGAATCTTTTTGTTCCTTCACTGCACATCCTGCCTTTACTGTCTCATCCTCTTGTAACCAATGTAGTCCCTTATATTCTTTACCAATCCCCATGACCCTACCATTGTAGAGCTCTTGAAATATACAAAATTCTAGATAAAAGTTAATTAAACAACATAGCTCCTTTGTTATCTTAGATACTGACAACAAGCTGAACTTGAAATCAGGTATATATAGAACATTTTTCACTATATAATGCAGTAAAATAATTGTTTCTCCTGTATGTGTGATACTACATTTAGCTCCAGCAGGAACTTGTACTCGATGTTGTATGTTAATTGCCTTGACATTTGCTAACATTTTTCTAAATGGTGTTATGTGATAAGATACACCTAAATCTATGATCCAATCATATTTTCTACTTTTGACAAAAAAGAAGATATACCTGCAATATTGCTTTGGTAATTACTTGTATAGTCCTTAGGTTATAAATCAACCTCATTCCCATTCAAGCTCATGTAGCGTTGATATTGATCTTCTGAAACATAATGACCTCTGGATAATGAACTATTGGAATCGGTTTTAGTAGTTGATTCAATAGTTTCCACAGAAGTATGATATGCTTGTGGATAATTCCTTATTGCAGAACCTGATGAGCTCAATCTAGTATCCTTATTCTGTGTTGCTAGGTGCTTCTTACTTTTGAAATTAGAGGGTGTCACGACCCGAGAATAGGGCCTAGATGTGACATGGAAAAGGAGAACCTGAGAGTCCTTGATCAAACCATCATAGCATCATCACACACATCATCGATTCGAAAGCGCGTACAATAAACAAATAGCACATAAGTCTAGGGGATTTCTAGGCTTTGGACTCAAGCTATGGGGATGTTTCTAGGAATGGGATAAGCATGAATCACATAGCACATAACAATTATGTTCTAAGGGGCAGGTAAGTATGACTCAAGTTATGGGGGCAAGCATGGTTAGGGACTTTCCACATAAGCACATTCCCAAGCCAATCATGTCATAATAGCATAAGCGGAAACGGAAGCATAACATAAGATACCATCACTTAACATAAGTAGCCATATCATTACAAGTATCACATAGCATAACATTCAATAGAGTCGATATGTCCAACAATGCCTCTACAAAAGATAAGACGGGGCTTCAACATAATCCGGGCTCACCCTCAAGTTAAAAGTAAAAGAACATAAAGTAAAGAAAAGGTAGATGAAAGTAGGTGTTGCCCTTGGAGTATAGGGCTCACCACAAGCAAAACTTCAAGAATCTCGATTAGCCATCTAGCGGAGGATGAAGGTCACCTTCGATCCCTACATGGTTAGAACATATAGACAAAGAGTATGCGTTAGCACATAATAATGCACTAAGTATGTGGGCATGCAATGCATATGAACATGGGCCTACTACCTACTAGATGACAAGGACACATACATAGAAGGAGAATATAAGAAATGATAGTATATCAATATGCTATGAGACCATGATGCATGAAATTCCATAATGCTTATAGTATAGGGGATGTGACCATAACCGACATCCAAACTCATGTGAGCTACAACATGAACTTTCCCGATGAGGTCTCCCATCGGATCAGAGAAGATTACTTGCCAAAGGTAATTTACATCACACCTTATGACCCGATCATTTCGGTGTGATGGCCACCTTCCTTACGACCCAATCATTTCAGAAGGATTTCATAACATATCATATCATATCATCACATACCTTATGGGCCTCCCATTTCGGTAGCATACCTATGTTGGCACATAGTTTCGGGAAAGGAGTGGGACCCTTGGGGATAGCTCACTTACTACTCAAATCCTTCTTGGTACTAAGTCGTCACCCCGCAAGAATACGTATACATATACATGTTTTCAAAATGGAACAAAATACTTGACTTTATAATCATGCATAATTAGGCTTAAAGGCCAAATCACTTGCTTTACTTTCATGCATAGTTTCCAAAAGGTCAAATACTTTTCATAATCATGCTTCATTGGGCTAAAAAGCCAAATACACTTTCATGTCAAACTTCATGCATAAGAGTAGCTCCATACTTGTCATGTCATATCATATTGGTGTAAACACCCATGGTTGCTCAAAGAGTCATATCATAGACATTATGTGATCACATTCTGGTCATAATCCATACTTGACTAAAATCATAGTCATAAACATATTTGGGACTTAGCCCAAATCATAACTTCCTTGAAATCCATGTTCATGCATGCAAATGTCATGACTGATGATGAGAATAACATGGGTACTAGAATTCATAATTTAAATCCAAATCAAGAAGAACCCTTAAGAAATTCATAGTTAAAATCAACAATTAAACCTCAATTTAACATTACCCATGCATAAATTAAATAGTACGGTGACATGCATACTTGTACTACCTTGAATCAAAGTAATTCATCAATTAGGGGCTTAATTCATCTTAAAATTATTAAATAATAACTACCCAACTTTAATTGCACTAAAATATTCTTAATTCAAAAGAACCATTTCAAGAAGAATCATAATTTATCAAAAATTAAGAAAAGGATTTTGGGTCTTCATGGTTTGAAGAGAAACCACGAATCAAACCCACATACCTTGAATTTAACAAGAAGATTGAGAAGATTTTGATGAAGACTTGAATTTTTCCAAATTTCAAGTTTGATCTTCAATGGTGGATGAGAGAAATTGAGAGAATTTTGGGAGAGGAATTGAGAGCTTGGAAAAATTAAAAAGGATTAGGGTTCAATTTAGGGGTTTTAGGAGACTTTAGAAAGACTAAAACGACCCTAGAAATAATTAAAATTACCAATTAAACATTAACGAAATGGAGCAATTAACTAAAACAGTCGCTGACAGAAGCATCCACACGGTCCGTGTAGTGGTTCACGGACCGTGAACCCTACCGTGTGACATCACTTGGTTTATGTCTTGGCTTGGAATCTACGACGACTTTCTGGATCATTTCATGACAGGATATACGGTCCGTGAAGCTGGACACGAATCGTACACTGGTTCGTGGAGCCTCACTTGGCCCGGAGTCTTGGCCTTGGGGTCTTATGAGTTTATGGACCACTCCACGGAGGCTTTCACGGACAATGAGGCGTCACACGGATCGTGAAGTGGTCCGTGGAGCCTTACTTGGTTACGACCATGGTCCATCATCTAGCCCCACTTTCTGGATCAACCTACGGACGCCCCTCACGGGTCGTAGCCTTCCCATGGCTCGTGACCCCTCCCGTATGGCCTTGCCTTAGCCAACTTTGGCCCTCCCTTACCAGAACACTTAGTCCACGGACAGTCCCACCGAAATGGCCCTAACTTCCACATACAAACTCCAATTTAAGTGAAACTAATTGTGTTGCGAAGATAACTCGAAGAGATTCATTTTGATAGGTTATAGTCTACATAGTTTGTCTTGTACCAAGAGATATAGTCATTCAAAGTCAGTCCTCTCACACAGTTCCATACAACTCCACTAACTCTATTCCTTTGAATACGACCACACAAATTGAATCCATGATCATCACTACATAGTCATAACAAGTTCAATACATCTCTTCATCCACTAGTACGAAGTTCGAAGACTTTCGGATCGTTATAGGGGGATAACCCACTAGCCTGTAACAATTCTTCTTCAAATGGTCTTTGTAGCCACAATAATCACAGACAGTTCTAGGAATAGTTACTATTACTCCACCACTTGTTGTTTTCCTATATTTATAATTTCTATTCTTGCCAACAACCAACAAGCTTAATGAATCTTGATTAACATCAATTATTCGCAGCTTCTTCTAGCTTTCCTTTTGCACAACTACAGAGTATGCTTGGTTCATATTCAGGATAGGTGTCCTAAGAAGAATGCACTTCTGACATAGCTATAAGTTTCATCCAATCTCATAAGGAATTGTAACAATTTTTTATTGCTCAAATGTAAATTATATGCTCCTGATTCTACATTCTCACACACAGGAGGTTGAGGTGCTAACAAATCCAATTCATCCCAATAATCCTTCAACTTAGAATAGTAGGATGTGATTGAATTTGTACCTTGCGTGTGCATAGTTATTTCCCTCCATATTTGATAAATCCTAATAAGATTTGACTTATGGAACTTTTCCTTGAATTCATCCCACACCTTTGCATTTGAAGCAAGCATTATACTTGAAATCAATTTTGGTGCTACCACACTGCTTATCCATGAAAGAACCAAGGCATTACACCTATCCCACTGTCTTGCCAAATCTCCCTTGCACATACTTCGAATGCAGCTCCCATCTATGATTCCCAATTTTTTTTTTTTCCAACAATGCTAATTTTATAGACCTACTCCATAGTGTGTTATTCTCTGGCCTTGTCAATTTCAATCCAATTAACATGGATCCTGGAGTATCTGAAGGCTGTAAAAATAGTGGATATGTGTAATTCAACTGTGATATCTGTGCATTTTCACCTTGTGATGGCTCTGGACTTCCCATCTTCTTCAAACTTCAATTAATGGAGTCTGATTCTCGTCTTAGAGCTGCACTAATCGAAACTTTGATACCATGATAAATTCTAACTTCTAATTCAAATTTGTGATTGAAAGAGTAGGAATTTTTATTTATTTAAACTTAACCCAGACCAAGTGATGCTCCACGGACCAGTACACGATTTGTGTGCATCTACATGGTCCATGAGGCCCCTCTTGAGTTGGTCCAGAAAGTCCCCCGAGAGTTCAAGCGGAAGCTAAGGCCAAGTGTCGTCTCACGGACAGGCCCACGATCTGTGAGCCAGTTCACGGCCGATGGGTGGGTTCCGTGAGGCCCTATTTCCTGTGATCTAGTCCATTTCATTAATGGTTAATTCATAATTTAATTAAATCCTATGCCTCTTTTAGCCTTTCTAAGGTCTCCTAACAACCCTAAATCAAACCCTAATCCCCTCTAATTCATTCTATCACTCCTCAAGCCTCACCAAAATTCTCTCAATCCTCTTG
>JBCEWC010008762.1:4374-19535 GCA_038996855.1 Solanum aculeatissimum | reverse complement strand
TCGATGAGTTTATTTACAATATTATCTACAGAATTTTTTGGCGATAAAATTTCTTGCATTTTATTATTATTATTAGAAAATAACAATTTACAAAATATAATAATTTAATAATGTGCTAAAATAAAAAATATAATATAATTCTATATAAAAGCGATATCTCTGTAAATAAAATAATAAAAGAAATAGATTATATTGTTGCTCCTTTTTTATAAAAAGAATGTGAACATGGCTCCAACAAAGTGGAAAACAAAGTCAAAATGGTTCTGGTTAAGTGATTGATTTCAATTCTTAACATGGTTTCCTATAGACATACTTGATACTACATGTTAAGTCAAAAACTTGGTTGTTAAGAGTACCCTGCTGGAAAATTTTCATTTAATTTGCACTTTGTAGAGTTTTAGGTTGAGGTTTCTGATCGAAAAAAGTTAAGAGTTCATTTCCATTGACAACTTTTAACTTTAATTTTCATTGTGATCTCTATATCTTATGCAGTGAATCCTCTGGATCCTAAGGAAGCTGTTAAATGGCTTTATAAAGCTTCCCTTGCTGGCCATGTTCGAGCTCAATATCAGCTTGCACTTTATTTACAGAAAGGTCATGCTCCAAATAGAAATATCCAGGAAATGGTATGAAAAATTTACCTCATTTAAGTTATTTACCTAATATGGTAAAAGGTTTTATAGGATGAGTAGAAAACTAGAAATGGATGACTTTTCAATTTATCTGTCTTACTTTCCTTTTTAGTATGTTTCAAAAAGAATGTCTCTTTCAATTTTTGTTAACTCTTTAATTCTTTCAACATGGCATGTTTAGTACCACAAGATTAAAGGACATTTTGTTATATTTTACCTATTATTAATTCTAGACCACAAGATTCAAAGTCCTTTTTACTTTCTTAAACTTTGTGTCAAGTCAAAACCAGACAAACAAATGAAACAGAGGGAGTAATACTAGGCATCTGAATGATGTGTCTGTCTTGTCGTGGATATGCATAGGAGTTAGGAAACATGTCTGCTGCTCCATCTTCAGTTGGATTGATATCTAAGTTGCGCGAACTCTTCACTTTCAATGCTGTACCCATGTCAGATTCTCCAAAAATACACTACCTTTGGCAAATCTGACACGCACTCGCCGACACTTTTGAAGAGTCCGAGCAACGTAGATTGATACATTTCTAAAAGTTTCAATTCCTTTCAAAAAATAGTTTTGAACTTTGATCCATGGATCTTGAACTCAAACATTCTCAAGTGTACATTATGATGCATAATATCTTGCTAGTATTCACTCTCTGTATAAATTACAGATATAGGTCTTGGGAACTTTAATGGTGCTTAAAATATTGTTAGTTTCATCTGTCTGTATAAAATACAGAAATATGTCTTGTCTAATGAGAACTATACTTAAAAGGTTTCCTCTTAATTGCACAGGCAAAGTGGTACATGAGGGCAGCGGAAGGTGGTTATGTCCGCGCTATGTATAACACTGCATTATGCTACTCGGTTGGAGAAGGTTTGATGAAGTCTCAAGAGTTAGCGAAAAAATGGATGAGGAGAGCAGCTGATCGAGGTCATAGCAAAGCTCAGCTTGAGCATGGGCTGAGTCTGTTTTATGTAAGTAGTGCCTAAATGCTCCTCCACTCCTTTTTTAGTTCAATTTGCTCATACATATGGTGCCAAATGTTTCATTCACCTCCCACCCCCACCAAAAACAGGCACACAGAGCCTGTGAACGTGTAATTTTGTTTTGAGTAACATTGTCAGTTAGGATTTATATAGCAGACTCAACTTATTTGGGATTGAACGTAGTTGTTGTTTGTTTGTAGCCTGTGATCTTTTAACCACTAGCGCTCACCTCCTCCTTTTTTCGGGGCACATTGGAAAAGACTACAACAACATACAACATACCTAGTGAAATCCCACAAGTGGGGTCTGGGGAGGGTAAAATATATGCAGACTTTACCAGTACTTCATAGGGATAGAGAGGTTGTTTCCGAAAGAATCTGCTAGGAGAAGAGACTTTTTTTCCAACAACTTCCTATATTATCAACTCTCCTAGATGTTTGTGACCTTCATTTGATAGGAAGTCGCGCAGTAGTTTGCCTCCTTCCAAATATGAATGATAGAAGCCTTAGTAGTTTCTAGCAAACACTTATTGCCTTCAGTAATAGCCCGAATATGATACTGTATTAGCTGGACTGCAAGTAGACAGTCTGTTTATATCTCATCTATTCCGCTAATGCTCTTAATAACCACTCGTTTTCACATTGAACAGGAAGGAGAGATGATGCAAGCCGTGGTGTATCTGGAACTTGCTGCTCGCGCTGGTGAGGCTGCTGCTGGTCCCGTGAAGAGTGTTATACTTCAACAGATGTCCACTTCCTCTCGCGATCATGCTATGCTTCTCGCCAAGATCTGGCGCGCTTTACCTTCAACGCATTGATATCCCTGTTAATTGCCAGCTTCATGGAGCTTAATCCATGTATCTTTTCAATTTCTTGAGGTGATATAAGTGTAATATAAGAAATTATGAATCCTTTTTCACCTTGTAGTTACATGTTTCCAGGTTCTGTGTTACTGCAATAACTATTCAAGAGAGTGTAAACAGCAACTTAGGGTGTGTTTGGTATGAAGGAAAACATTTTTCGAAAAATGTTTTTCATGTTTGGTTGGCTTAAATGTTTTAGAAAATATTTTCTACATCAACTTATTTTTTCTCAAATCTAGGAAAGTGACCTTCAAAAAATCAAGGAAAACATTTTTCGAAACAGCCTCTCTACCTTTGTGAGGTAGTGGTAAGGTTTGTGTATATTCTACTCTTTTCAGATTCCACTTGTGAGATTTCACTGGGTATAGTCTAGGTCGAGATGAATGGAAGATGCTTCTGGATTATTGTAATGTGGTCCCCTTTTATGAAATTGCTTTTGGGTGGGTCAAGCTTATTTGGGTCGGATTGGGTTGACTTGATACGAAGGATAATATTGAATTTATGGATTTTGAAAATCATTTTTCGAGTTCTTGTTTATATTAATTTTCTCTGTATCGTTTCAATTTTCTCTGTATCTCTACTTTCTTGTAGTGAATTGTTATTTCTGTAATCGCCATTTTTAATTTAGTAAAAGTAAGGGTGTTCACGATTTTTGGATAAAAATCAATTCAAATTGAACAATCGATTTTATTTGGTTTTAATTTTTTAAACATTTAAAGTGTTGAGTTTGAGTTTGATTTTATTTGAAAAATCGAAGAAATAGTCAAATCGAATCGATAGATTATATACATATATTTTATAATTATACATTATTTTTATAAATAATTTTAAAGATCTTATATATGTTTTCATTAAATTTTATTTTTAATCTATTTATGAAAAAGTAAAAATGCTCAAGACGAGAACATTTATCTTATTGATTTCATATATATTATCTATGATAATTCTTGGTGGAGCTAGAAATATCACTATCTCTTTCTTTTCGGCCAAAATGGTGAATTTTAAACTTTATTCACAATAAATTTAATGATTGAAAGTTTTATAATATTTGTAGTTCTAACTATTTTCCTTTTAAATGAATTGTTGTCACTTTTCCGCCGTTTCAAATGTATCATTATTTTTATTTTTATGTATGATTAATAACCAAATAAACAAATCAAACCAAATCGAAACCAGTGACAACCAAACCAATAAGTGTATATTATAATTGATTCGGTTGATTTTGAGAATTTAAAAATCAATTAAGTTGATCTGATTTTATTTTGACCAATAATCGCTCCAAATTGACACATAACACCCCTAACTAACAGGTTTATTGTTTTGATAGACTTAACAATTAAGAAGAAAAATAGTAATTGTGAGTTCCTGTGTTAAAATTATTGAATTCTGTCGAATTCATATTTTGTATCGTGGATTCATATCTATTCATGTACCAATATTGTAAAAAAAATAAAAAATTATACAAGAAAATCACTTATAAAATATTTTTTTTTCGAATTAGCAAGTAATTAAGATAAATTAACATGCGATAATAGGTTAAACTGCATTAATTATATACAAAATTTATGATCAACCAATTAGATTTAAACTATAACATTATTGACAAAATAAGGATAGCTCGTAAATAGTTTCTCTATTGAGAGAATGTACGTCGACTTTATTTCTATTTTTATCGAGTAGAGAGATTTCCAATAGACTCTTATCTTAAAAGAAAAGAGAGGAACTTCAATCAGAATGCAAAAAATATGACAACAAAATAACAAGATATATACCAGACAAATAAAACGACAAATAGAATGCATGTTGACAAAAAGAAACTACGTGATTACTAATACTACCATTAATTATTAATGAAAAGATGGACAAGAGATTAGCCCCCGCGACAACACTCAACTATCTACGAACCTTATATCCTAACTCTCCTAACTCCTTTTATAGTTTTAAAGTTATTAATATGAAAAATTTACCTAAATGTGCCATATTTAAAAATTATTTACTATTTATAGTTATATAAACTAATCTCAATACATGTATAATTCACTTTAAATATATACTTTAGACTTTTTTTTAAATCAAAATAAATCTAATACATTTTAAGACACTTATAATACATCTATATTGCATGCAAATTTATTTTTATACATAATATAATACATGCATAATTCATTTTTAACACATAAAGCAATTTTTTTACCTGAATAAATATAATACATGTATAATTCACTTTTAATGCATAGTACAGTTATTATAAATATTGTATACCTAGATAATAAATAAGAAAATATATTTAAAAATAGTAAATATTGTATAAAAGAAATTCAAAAAGATAAATATATTATAAGGATATATATATATATATATAAATGATGTCGGGTTGATTTGATCTTGGGTTAGTTTTTTAAAGTTAGAATCAAACCAACTCAAATATAGTCGAGTTTTTTTCTTCAATACCAAACCAAGTCAAATCAAACCACTAGACGAGTATTCTTTTTCTCAGGTTGACTCGATTTGCGATTTGATTTGATTTTGCTCACCTCTAGTGCCAATAGATGAACAAAATCAAACCAAAAACCAAATCAAACTGCAAACTGAGTCAACTCGAGAAAAATAAACCCGACTAATGATTTGATTTGACTTGATTTGATATTGAAAAAAAAAAACCCAACTATATTTGAGTTGATTTGATTTTAACTTTAAAAAATCATTTCGAGACCAAACCAATTTGGCATCATTATATATCAGCAAAATTCAACTTTTCTAAAATTTAATATGAGCAAGAAGGACTTTTCATATCAATTGCATTAAATTTATACATCAACTAACCAATGCCAAGTGTTAAAAAGTGTAACCACCATAGCAATATCGAGTGTAATTCCACAAGTAGATTAGTTAATACAAACTAATCAACACAACTTATGAGAGTACTTATCAATATTGATATTTCAACATATATATATATACCAACTAAAATAAAATAAAAATAATTCATGAGATATAATTAATAAGGAAAAACAAACAAAAAGAACAATCTTGATTTCTTCTTCATTTAAAATCAGCTTTTATGCACCTTGAACTATTCGATGATCTTGATTTAGGGTTTCTGTATCGATGTTGGTGAGTGAGATAACACGTTTGTGGTGAATCCATCTTCAATGAACGTTCTCAATCATCAGAATGGCCATGAATTTTCCAACTCAAAAAATTCATGATCATCCAACAACTTCAGGCTGCATAGCTTCTTTCTATTGTCGATAATTTTGCTTTTGCCATTGTACAAATTTGAACAAAAGAACAAACAACATTACTGTCAACAGAAAGATACTCTGCAGTCTGAAGTCATTAGATGGAGATGAGCTTGACAATCAAGAAAATGGTTGAAGATGGATGCATCGCGAGCATCATCCCACTCAACAACATCGACACATCAACCCTAATCAAGATCAAGAAAAATGAAAATGAAAATGAAAATGAAAATAGCCATATGAATGTGAATTTTATGAGTTGTAAAAGTCTAGATGTATAGTCCCTTTTTATAGGGAATAATTGATCTTAGGCAATCACATATATGGAGAGTAAATAATTTACTTTCCAAAGTATATAATATGGAAAATAATTGATTAAAAATCTACTTTATAGACATGTATGAGATCTACCTCCCATAAGTCACATCCTTTCAAAGGTAAATTGCTTTAGTAAATTGCTTTATTAGGTAAACCAATAAAATGTAGCACTTCATTTTTGGTCATAATATGAACAAAAATAATTTAATTTCCAAAACATATTATATGGAAAATAATTTTATAACCCTAGATTCACCTACCATAAGCCACATCATTTCAAGATAAATTACATTATTTTGATATAAACACTCGGTGAAGATAAGTATTTAAAATATTTACTTACTATAAAGTACCTCTTCATATATAGTTCCTCCCTCGATAGTTTTGTCTGATAACAATATTACCTGCAAATAACATACACCACGAAATCTCATCATGAGTATTAGTACAATACAACAAAGGTGATTTTTTTACCACGAAAATATTAGCTACGACAGAAAATTCATCACACACTTATCGACAGAAAATCTCATCATGAGTATTGTCAATATTTTTGGAAGAGTTCGAGCAATATAGATTTTTGTACCTTAAGCACTCAGGATCTAACACACACTTATCAACATTCTTGAAAGTTCGAGCACTAACATAGGTTTTTTATACCTGACTCTTGGGTGCCAACACACACTTATCGACATTCTTTGGAAGTTCGAGCAACATACGTTTTTTGTACCTGACACTTGGGTGCTTAGGATCCAACACACACTTATCAACATTCTTTGAGAGGTTGAGCAACATAGGTTTTTTGTACCTGACTCTTGGGCACTCAGGATCCAACACAAACTTATCGACATTCTTTGAAAGTTCGAGCAACATAGGTTATTTGTACCTGACTCTAGGGTATTTAGGATCCAACATGCACTTATCAACATTCTTTGAAAGTTCGAGCAACATAGGGCGTTTTGTACCTGACTCTTGGGTACTCAAGATCCAACACACACTTATCGACATTCTTTGAAAATTCGAGCAACATAGGTTTTTTGTACCTGACTCTCGAGTGCTCAGGATCCAACACACACTTATCGACATTCTTTGAAAGTTCCAGCAACATAGGTTTTCTGATAAAGAGCAACATAGGTTTGGTATCCGACTCTTGGGTGCTTAAGATCCAACACACACTTATCGACATTCTTTAAAGTTCAAGCACTAACATAGGTTTTTTGTACCTGACTCTTGGGTATTCAGGATCCAATATGCACTCATCTACATTTTTTGAAGAGTTCAAGCAAAATAGATCCGTGTACCTTGACTCTTGAGTGCTCAGGAACTTGAGAAGGCAGATTGAATCCTTTTGCAATCAACCAAATAAGTGAAACCATAAGCTAAGTTCTTCAATGTAGCATCATGCAATTCTGGTGAGGAAGTTGCAGTTGCATCTGTAGAAAAGAAGACTCTGAACCCTCTAACAAATGCCTCTCTGGCGGTGGTCTCACAGCACAGATTGGTCATCACTCCAGTCACTATTACTTCTTTTATCCCCATCTCCAACAGTTTCTCCTCTAAGTTTGTATCTGCAAATGTTTGGAAAGTGATGCGAATATAGTCCTTAACAAATTACCTTTTCAGATAACGTAAGACTCAAGTCTAATGTTTGCTCATGTATAGAATAACTTTACATACAAAACATTAGATTGAGATCTATAATATACAAAAACTTACAAAATATTAAACAGAGTTCAAGCCTTGGAAGTAGTCTCTTGCGGGAATGCAAGGTAAGACTACGTACAATAGACTCTTTTGGTCGGGTCCTTCCCCGGACCCTTCGCATAGTGAGAGCTTTAGTTCACCGAGTTTACCCCCTTTCAAAAATGAATTCTTCGCAGTGGTTTAATAGGTCAATAAATCATTTGCTAAAAGGGTTAATCATAAAAAATACACAAACTATCATTTTTCCTTCGAATTTCATATGTTAATTGTTCTTTTTAACCTACCTCAACTATTACTTTCTTTGTATTACAAGACAACTGAATGCTGAGATGACCAAATATTATTCTCACTCGACAACAGACACGTGTAAGTCAACTATTACATAGGTGTGTTTTAATACAATAGAAGGTTTAGTAGATAAAAATGGAAGAGTGAAGGAAGTATCTCAATTTTTTGAATTTCTTACTTGAACTATAATGTCATTTTTTTCTACCTAAATTAACAACCAATATTTATCAACACACGTCTTAACCATCATTTGATCTCTTCCTTATTCTACTTGAAGAATACTGATATTTTAGATAAGAAAAGAGAACAACTTACCATTGGAATGTGTTTAAATAAACATTTGATGATAGTTCGGGCTAGGGGTGTCAAAAGGGCGGATTGGGTTGAAATTGAGAATGTTAGAATGGGTTGAAATAGAAATTGAATTGAGTTATGACCCGCTCAAACTTACTTTGGGCTCAAATGGGCTCAAATTCGGGTTGGGTCATGACCCGCCCAATTTGACTCACTCAATCACAATAATTCTAACATAATATTTTTTTTTTTATAATCACAATTTAAATTTCAACTCAAAATATAACAATAAAAAGTTACAAATTGATAGATAAATGATAGAAAATATAAAATAGATAGAAAACATACATTACATCAATGCAAGTAAAGAGCCTTAGAGCGGGTTGAAATTAAAGAATAAATTGGGCTCAATGGAAGATTCTTTTGACATGGGTTAAGGCGTGAACGGGTTGAGATTAACCCAATTAAAATTATCTTGAGCCCAACCCATAAAATTTTGGACGGGTTGAGCGGATTACTTATATTTGGGCTCATTTTGACACCCTTAGTTCAGGTGTGTTTTTGACTATTCACTCCAAATGAAACAACTGAGATATGAAATTGACATAATACTACATAATCATGTCTTTTACCTTCGTCTCATCTAGCATTTATGTCCTCCCACTTTGAGTGTGCACAAATAAGCGCTAAAACTATATAAACTTCAGCAAGTACGCACGTCCTACTTGGCTTAATGCAAATCAGTTGCCATGCAGGACGAGTGCATTCCACACAAATAGCAATATAGTACGCGTGTATTTACTTGTTCAATTTCATGCAAATTTAAGTATCCACTCGAATTAGATAACACATTTACATATTATGCTGTGAAATTCAAAAAATTTAAGTGTGTTTTTATCATTTAACTCTCACTAAAAGCAAAAAATCCAAAGGAAATGAAATTGAAATAAACCTACAAAATGATTCAATAAAAACAAAATTAGACGAAAAAAAATACCTCTGAAGGCACTGTAAGTGTGTTTTTCCACTACCAAATCATCGTCTCTCCGATCTAACTCCGGTATAAGTTCAGCTTCAACAGTTCCATCTCTGATAATATCACCGTTCCACCACTCGTAAAGCATGCCGTAATCCTCCGGTGACTTCTGACGATGGCGCGTGAATATCACCGGAACAGAATTCCGGCGGCAGAGATCGATTGTGTTGTTAACTGCAGGTAGAATCGGCTTACCCATGGAGTAGAAGTAGTTCTGCATGTCAATCACCAACAGGACAGCAGATTTCGGATCCGGATCTCGTTTTCGGATCTCATATTTCTTGTATGATGATGAAGAAGAAGACGCCATTGTAGAGAATTGTGTTTGAATTTTGGAGCTGAGCTTTTATATAAACAGGTGAAGTGAATTATCCACTTTCCAGTACCTTCTACCAGCTAGTGATACTTTATTTATTTATTGAGCAATTATCAAAAATATATATAAAGATTTTTTTCGAGTTTTATATATGAATTATCACGAATTTATTTATCAGAAATATCTCAATTATTAGATAAAGAAAAAGGGATATTTTTAGGTGTGTTTATTTTATATTTGTTTATAGTTGAGTGATGGTTTAAATTATGCTAAGTCGAAAATAGTATCTCATCTCGTAAGATAGTTATGTACACATTATCCTTTTTAGAATTCATTTGTGAGATTATATTAAGTATGTTGTTGATCTAAATTGTGCATTATTTTGAATGAAATTGATATTTAAGTAAATAAATTACTTTCGAACCCACCCCATCACACATATCTGACTCCGTGGTATTTTTTGTGCTTTAATTATTGCACTATTTAATTATTGTTATTGTTTTTCTTCAAACACCACCACACATACATGCCTCTACATTATTTTTTGTGTTTTAATTATTGCACTATTAACTATTTATTATTGTTTTTTGTTTTCTGAATACTATGTGATATTTTTTTTTTTATTATTTGTAATGTCTAATATATTCTGCTTATGAGGCTTGATTCTTGATAACAAGGTTTCTCGGAAACAACCTCTCTATCTCTATGAAGTAGTGGCAAGGTCTGCGTACATTTTACCCTCCCCGGATTGCACTTGTGAAATTCCACTAGGTATGTTGTTGTTATTGTTCTTTGTTATGTCTTCTTTGCTTTTGCATTTTTTATTTAAAAATATTATTTTAATGCGAGCTACTCAAGCCAAGTGTCTTTTGAATAAAAGTCTTTATCGCTAAAAGATAGG
This sequence comes from Solanum aculeatissimum, assembly GCA_038996855.1. Taxonomy (NCBI): domain Eukaryota; kingdom Viridiplantae; phylum Streptophyta; class Magnoliopsida; order Solanales; family Solanaceae; genus Solanum; species Solanum aculeatissimum. The sequence goes on along the minus strand of JBCEWC010008762.1, from coordinate 8,952 downwards.
AATGAGATCCACATATATTTTACCCTCGCTTAACTCTATCTATGGGATTACACCCACGCGTTGTTGTCCTTCAAAAAGAGGGAGGAACTGCACACTTTTGTATATAGAGCATTGTCCTAGTGGGGACCAAGAAAAACACAAGTCCTTAGACACGAAATAAATATTTATTGTATCTCCCTGATCAAATTCGCCTATATTAAGCAAAGCTTTTCTTTTAATTGCCCATTCGATATCCGATGTCCCCATTGGAGCCAAACTAATCCAGATTTGCGCCATGTAGAGCCCATTTGGAGCAAACACTCCCTACAAAAGAATTTTCACACCCAAGGCTTGAACTCGAGCCTGGATAGGAAACAGCTAGTCAATGAGAGGAAGGGACAATAACAGTTTTGTATTATGAATTTGCTTTGGTCCAAAAAGCATGCTCTCAATACAACTGTGTATTGTATTGCTGCAACATCTTGTTATAACATGAAAAATCAGATCTAAATAACAATAAACCATCACATTTACTTGATGGTTCTTGGATAATGTTTCATATCCATCAAATTCTCTTTGTTATTATCTGCCAAAAATGGGTTATGATGGGATAGTGAGGCATCATAATTTCGCGCATGCCTGCGGACAAAACAAGCAAAAACAATTTCCAAATGAAGATATTGTTGAGCCACAGGCTTACACGAGACCCCTCTGTTTGAAAACGTCGAGCATTGAGACTCCGATTTTAGCAGGAGATTCACACACTGTAACCCCAGCTTCTTTTAGTGCCTTGATTTTGTCTTGGGCTGTTCCCTTTCCCCCTGATACAATAGCTGCAATTCCGAAAATTCAGGATTAAACTATTTCTTAGGCATGACAGCAGGTAACCTGAAGCATCTTTGTATAACTCGTGCAATATTCGATCATCAACATGATAATGCAGCAAAGCAACACAGTAGAAGAGCGACCATGCCCGTTCTTGGTAATTTTCACGAAAAGATGGGAAAAAGACCAACGAGAATGGGATGAGGAAAAGAGAACAGAGCCAGGTATTGCAATAAGTATCCTTAATACTTGTGGATATTAGCAGATTCTTTTCATTAGTATCAATAACAAGCAATTCTTGTCAATTTTTCTTTTATTTTCTACCATTATTTTTGGTACGAGGGACCATGGGAATGGAAGGCACAGTTCATTATTCACAAAGAATCCCATCATATAATTTTCTTATAATTTTCATCATAAGAAATTCTAGCATAAAACTTCTGATCAACATTTTAAAATGACAGAAAAAAATATGGAGGGGGGATTTCTTTTCAAGGGCACATAGAACATAAACTAAACATTGAACAGCCCCTTTTATTTCTTTGTATTGTAACCAGAATCAATTTAATCAATTCCAGATCATTTGGTCCGGGGGTATATTCAAAAGTTGAAATATTTAATGAACAACAAAGTACCTCCGGCATGACCCATTCTCCGTCCAGGGGGAGCAGTCAATCCAGCAATAAAAGCAACTACAGGCTTTTGAGTTCCACTTTCCTGTTCCAGGAGCAAAATACATAATAGCGTAAACTTAACAGTATTCAGCACAACTTAAAATGCTATCAACCTCAGAGATGTGGCAAAGCCGCAAAGGAACTGGATGTTCAGAAAATTCTGACATGATAATCCTGCCAAAGTTCTAGATATCCTCCCAAAAATATCTAAAAGAGTATCTTTTCCTACTGTTCCGGGGCCACAACATTAACTTTTTTTTAAATTCTCATATAGGCATCATAGAGCAGTGCAAACGGATGCAGGATCAAAAGCTTAAAAATTATTGGTTTGATTTCTGTTAGACAATCTAGGGCAAATTATGAACGTGGAGGATACCTAAAACATACATGGAATGAAAGTCAATGTGATGTACCACAAAACAAGATTCAAGAAAAGAGCCAGTCAAAGAAAGAGCAAATACATCTGATCTTAAGTATGTTCTCTTTTTCATAGGTTGAAGTCAAAAACATAAAGGCATAGAAATTAGAATTCCGTCACATGGAGTAATTTAGCCCTTCCAAGATCGAAGTGGAGTATATAAGAAGTACAATAAGAAAAAGACAGAATCGACAGTCCAAATAGAAGTGGTACAACAAATCTTCAGTTCCGAAGTGGTACAACATGTCATGAGTTCGAATTCTATCTGGTGGACCAAGCTGGGTATTTAAACGGAAGAGGGTAGAGGTGTGGGCCATTAACCATTCAGTTCCGAAATTTGGAAACAATTTCTTTGAATATGTTAATGACTAGTCACTGATTGCAAATCAAATTAAAGCTGCATTGTTGCATTTAAAAATTTAAACCTGAGGTATTTTTCCGTCATATATTTCACTTGCAGTTTTTCTTGGTTTCTTTGTTACTACGATTGTCGCTTGCATTCACAGTTATGTTTCTTGGTTTACATATATATTATTATTTTTCTCTAATCTGCATCTTTTTTTATCAAGTAACCAATCTTTTATTGCACTTTGCACATAAAACTCCAGCATACTTGATATTGGAATACCTCACTCCGAGACACATGTATTTAAATCATCACGAACCTTTATAAGGGCTGCAGCATCTTCTTCTGCTGTACCTCCGATCTCACCAATAAGAACAATACCTGGCATTCAACAAGCACGTGTAATTAGAAAGGATGTTCTTAATCTTTCTTCAAGATAGTGCATGGATATTCTAACTTCTGCTATCATCTCAGTCTCAATTCCATATAAATAGAACATATAGGTTAAAGGCAACATACAAGTCTGGGAAAAGCAGAAACGTTTGCGAAATGAACAAATTTCAGCAAAGAAGAGAGAGTAAAGTGACTTCATCAAAAAAGAAAAGAGAGTAAAGTAAACGGAAAGTTTAAAGGTCCAACAACGAGATTGACAAAAGGAAGTATCCATTTCTGGAGATGGTGAATCTGATAAGAAACTACAAACAGTTCTTTCCCTGCATTGGACACTTGGTGGAAGGTCACCAAGGTAAATAATAAGAAATTTGTCTTCTTCCCATTTTTGGTGGCTTGGCAAGCCCATCTCCATTGATAGAAGTGCTTTTGCAAAATTTCTCCTACAAATTCTTCCTTTTTACCACACTATCGCATTCTGGCAGTAACAAATGTTAAGTAACTTAGCAATCTGATAATTCTGAAAAAGATTTATCTTATTGTCATCTAATCATTACAAGTTCACCACACAGAAGAAAAACATGCCATTGTAATCATGTTTTACACTAAGTTTAGCTAAATTAATCCTTCAGTAAGATTTACCTTCCGTCTGTGGATCAGCAATAAATTTCTCTAAGCAATCAACAAAGTTTGTACCATTGAAAGGATCGCCACCGATCCCTACACAGGTTGATTGCCCAAGGCCAACAGCAGTTGTTTGGAAAACCTAAAAATCACAGAACAAAAAAGAACAAATCAGAAAGAAAAAAAATCACAGAAGAACTTTAGTGTGGAGCAACTATTAACATAGATACTGTTCCCCAGGATTCCGATCTGATCATTCCCAGTGCCATTTTCTAAGAGACAAATCTAAGTTATTATTAGACGCAGGAACCAGATTCAAGAAAAGAACTTTTTGATTTCTATAATTTCCCAACATTCATGGCATCGGGGCGCATATTGCATTCTTAATTCAATGATAGAATTTCAAATCTCACCAGTGAAAAAAAACATAGAGAAGTAACAAATTGACCTGTGTATAGCTAACACATAACAACGTTATTGACTCGGAAATTATATTTCAAGGATTGATTTCCTTCCTAGAATGTGGCCAAAGGGGAATGCCATGGAAATGCAACAACAATAACAACATACCTAGTATATTCCCACAAGTGAGTTCTGGAGAGAGTGGTGTGTATACAGTCTTACCCCTACCTCGTAAAGATAGAGAGGTTTCCAAAAGATCCTCGGTTCAAAATGATTTCTGGAGAGGGTGGTGGTACACAACCTTACCCCTATCTTGTGGAGGTAGAGAGGTTTCTGAAAGATCCTCGGCTCGAAAGCCAGATATACATCAAGTAAAAAATAAAAAAGGTCGACAAACGTGGTGCTACGATGAACAGTTATATACGTAGGTCTTTGAAAAAAGTAAATATGTAATGGAATCCTTTTTCCCCAGGAAGAATTCAAGAGAATCTTCTAAGCATCCAAATCTATTTGGCTCGTCATGAGCAAGAGGGATGCACAAAATATGTACAATTCAAACAAGTTTTATAGACCACATTTTCCAAAGAACAAATCTTACTGCTTCATATGTCAGTGTGCCAGATCGAGAAACGATTCCGATACGTCCTGGTTTGTGAATATATCCAGGCATAATACCAATTTTGCACTCTCCTGGTTTTATAATACCTGGACAATTTGGACCAATCAGCCGAGTTCTCGATTGCTTCTTAAGAGCAGCTTTTACACGAACCTATAATTGCATGGAGAAAAACCAAACAAACAAAAAAAACAAGCAAGTGAGAGAATAACAGTGTGTAAAGAGAAAGGTGCATGCTCACCTAACAATGTTATCCCAATTGTAACATCTATTGAATCAAGGAAGGGGGGGGAAGGGGGGGGGG
>JBCEWC010008761.1:0-19536 GCA_038996855.1 Solanum aculeatissimum | reverse complement strand
GGGTAAATTAGGAACTAAGTGTAAAATTATCTCTTGATTTCATAAACTGGGCAAGTATTGTTGGACATCCTAAAATAGTATAGGGGTCAAGTAAAGATGGACAGAGGAAGTACTATGCTAGTTAGTATGGAAAGAAAAGTGATACAACTCTCAATTACCCATTAATCTTCTACCCTAATATATATCCTCCAAAACTTCATATTTATGATCACATCCTCGATAAGCTAAAACTGTATCACATTTCTAATCACCTATCTCCAATACTACTTTGACCTATCTCTCGCACCTCTGATTGGGGCATCTGCATATCTTCGAACCATCTCAGTTTTGCTTCATGCATCTTTTTCAGACCAAGACCATTCCCACCTTGTCTTAAATATCTTTAGTTCTAGTCTTTTCCCTCCTAGTATGCCACACATTCATCTCAATGTCCTCATTTCAGCAAATTTGACCTTCTGAACATGAGAGTTTTGACTCTACCCTATACAACATAATTGATCTAACCATCCCCTTTAAAACATTCCTTCGTGTTTTGGTGGAACCTCTTTATCACACTAGAATTTGAAAGTGAGCATCCATTACATTCACCATATTACCAATACAATGTGTGATATCATTGTTAATCTCTCCCATTACCTTAGATAATAGATCTAAGATATGTGAAAATTTCTCCTTTACAGGGCTTAGGTATCAAGTTTTACTTTCACGTCAGCCTTATGTCTTACATCATTGAACTCATATTCATATTTTGTCTTAGTTCTACTCAGCCTAAACCATTTAAACTCCAAAGGTTTGATACACAATCTTCATTTTAGTATTAACTCTATCGCGAGTCTCATCAATCAAAATTATGCCATCTGCAAATAAAATACATCATGACACCTCACCTTGGCTATGCCATATCAATACATCTATCACCAACACAAATAAAAACAGACTGATAATTAATATATGGTGTAACCCCATAACAATTGGGAAGTGTTCTGAATCTCCTCCCATTATCCTTACACCGTTCTTGGCTCCATCATACATGTCCTTGATCATCTTATTGTATGTAAAAGGTACACTTTAGCCTTCAAGAATTTTCATAAAATCTGTAACGACCCAACCCGCTAGTGATATTGTCCGCTTTGGGTCTAAGCCCAATCTGTAATGACCTAGCCCACTAGTGATACTGTCCACTTTTGCCTAGGCCTGCATGGCTTTAAAATGTGTCACTAGTAGGTAAGACATGTTTACTTATATACCAAGACATATCTTCTGTGTTTTGCCGATGTGGGACTTTTCATCTTAAGATGGGTTGTTAAATACACCCCCTCTATGGACTCAATGTTCTCGCTGAGGTTTGCCCCATCATATGGGATTTTCCTAGACTCAACACTGAGATTTTTTCACCTCACCGAAATTCACCTAAACTCAGTTGAACTTTAATTCACATCAACAAGACTAACACAGGAGTGACTCAGATACCATCGATCCAACCCACTAGTTATATTGTACGCTTTGGGAATGCATCGTTAATGATGCAGATACAGGTGATAGAGGCCTTCAACAAGCGCATTGTTGAAGTCTAGAGTCTTGCTTTCAGAGTTGGTGAGCCCTCCTAGCTATTCAGAGGAGCTTTTCTTTTCTTTCTTATTTTGAGTATTAGTATTATTTCTATTAAGGTAGTCGGGGGCTTGTCTTAACACCTTTTAGATTGGAGTAGAGGCTTTCATAGACATTGAGTAGAGATTGTCGACTGTTATTAAATTTTCAACTTTGTTCATTGAAAACGTTTATTGATACGAGGATTTAGTCAATTGATTTATTCCTGACTTTTAATTGTGTATCTTCTTTCACTATTGGGTGTGATGTGAAGATGAGGCCATGTGGTTCTCTTGGGGAATGAGCAATGGTTCTTCAAGTGCCGACCACGCCAAGAATACCCTCCAGGACATGAAAAAACCTTCCTTAGAATTTTGTCGTATATGTGTAAGCCCCTCTTCCTCTCCTTATACAATTCCACCAAAACGCCCCGACATGAATATGAAGTGTGGAAGAGCATTATATATTTGTGGCTTGAATTTAAGTAATTCACATGTATTAAAGTGGGTGATGGATACAAAACTTTGTTTTGACAAGATCCACTATCCTAATCTTTTTGTGTTGTCATCAACTAGAGGTATTGCAGCTCAGGCTAGAGACGATGGTTCATGCCCTAAGAACCCAATGACTAGTAGTTTATGTGATTGAACCACAAAGAAGGTTCCTAGAACACAAATGGAAGCTCCTTCTTTTAAACCTTTTTTCTGATTCGAACAAGCCTCTCTTGCCACCAGCCAAGAAAAATATAGAACCTCTATAGGAGCATCAATTTTCTTACTTCCATGGCATATCATCAATCTGTTGATCAGAATTGCTAACTGTTAGATAGGCAGATTTGACTGAAAAAATACATCCTTGCTTGGCCTCCATTGAATCTTGTTTTTTCTTCTCATATCACATGGAGATCCTCCAAAGTCTTAAAATAACTCCATTGCACCCCTTCTATTTCCCAAACATTGAGGACCCTCCTGAAGGTGATATTCCATCCGTGCGTGCAGCCTCTTAACTGTGCATTTTTCTTCTTCTGCTTCTTTTTTCTAAAAATAGGGGTAAGGGAAGATGGGGGAGGCAATTACAAGGTGGAAAATCAAATCCAGACAATCAAAGTAAAGTTCAAGTATCCAACCAATCAACTAAACTATTAAGATTCTATTTTTTATTTTATGTCTTTGCCCGTCCCTAGAAGCTTCCACCATTTTTGCTCCCTTGGTAACCGGAAGACAACTTCAGAGCTGGAGGTGGATGATGCATATAATCTGAAACTCCCCTCTTGTCCTTGAACTGTGCTCTAACTAGTATTTGGCGAAATTGTAATGTTGTATAAATCAGGAAAAAGCTCTTATAAACATCAACACGATATCCAGTTGTTTGTCTAGATGAGAGGCTTTCTTCCATTGTCAATGTGAGCATATTAGAGTTCGCTAAGATGGTGTCCAAGTGAAGTCTGATGGACTTCCATACCCCTACACCATATGGGCTAGGCTGCTGACAGGATTAGTACACCACATCATTCCAGGCTATATTTGTCATAATTCACCCTTTTCCATAAGCTATTTTGATTCAAACTGTACCTCCATAGCCATTTTAGTAGTAGACTGATATTTTCAGCTTTGAAATCCACCGAGTCCCCCTTTTGATCTAGTGGTGATAAAAGACTTCCCATTAACCAAATGCATAACCTATTTGTCTTTGTTTCCTTGCCAGATGAGCTTTCTACTTAAAGCATCAATTCTGTCCCTTTCCTTACAAGGCAAGGAACAGGACATCACATAAGTGAAAAATGCATCAAGAATATCATTAACCAAGACTACTTTGCCAGCTTCTCCCAAATTCAAGATGCTGCCTTAAAAGCGAACTGGTACACCTATATAACTTGTCACAGGACCAAAATAACTACATATACATGCTTTTGTTCCCTTTTTATTTTATATTATTTTTGTTATGTATCAATCCCTATTTTAGAGGAACAAAAAATACTAAATTAAGGCTGACAATTAATTCCAAGTGTGTACATGCAGCGAAAGAATTTTCACCGCTCAAAAAAGAAATATGAACAAAAATCTTACTTCTTGACTGAGAACCATAGAGTAGTTCCCACTTTGATCTTGTTATTCTTGTGAGCGCTGCTGACAAAAACTTTTTTCCATGTTTCTACGAGAAGAAAAACATATCCAAAGAAAAATCAGTATCAAATCTATACCTCAACCCAAGATCTCATTAGTTCAAAGTGCTCACAATTTTATACTTGAAATCTTCACGAATATCCTCATCTGCTACAATGGCATAAGAAAAATCAAGATCAATTATATGAATAGACTACTGGCCAACTTTCACGACCTTGCCTTCTGAAAAGATCAATATCAAAGAAGGATTAAAGAAACAAAGGAAACCCAAAAAAATTTACAATATTATACTTATGATCATACACTCTTAAACCTTTATATTTTTATATCTCCAGGGTGGGGAGTTGAGCTTTGAGATTCTAAGAAAGGGAGAACAATGAGGGAGGTGAAGATAATCCAACTGTCATTACTTTAGCAATTTACTCCAACTTCACTTCAAAAAGGAAAAGCCTACAAATGTTACAACCAGAATAACACATAATGTGTTTGAATCCTCTCAATGAGTATCAACTTCTTATAATGATATATACAATATTATGATATGTGTAATGAGCAATTAAAATAATGAGAAAAATACAAGCTTAAAAGTGATAAATAATCATTAAATATCGCTAGCTCTCATTTGGACCTGCAATTTGTTTTTTAATAAATTGACATTTTTCACATGAACGATAATTAAACAATTAAATTTAGTTACGGAAGATCCAAATATAATATAAATTGGTATTATTCTTTAGTTTAAAATATTCTTGATGTTATAAACATTCACTTTACATTTTTTTCAAAGCGTAGAAGGTCACGAGATATTGACATGGATCTTCATTGTTCTACCTTTTCATTGTGTTCATAGAATAAGCATCAAATATCAGATAAACCCAAAATCAATAGAGCCAGATTTAAAATTAAATCCACAAAAAATTATAGTTTGGATTTGATTAAATTTATTTCCAATGCTGAGTATTTAAAACAAATGAATTTTTAATGGATACCCAAAATATATCTTTCAAAACTCAAAATACATGACGAGACTTTTTATGACTGAGATAGGATCCAAATTTTTTGACAAATGCATGCTACAACAAAAACAATAATAATATACTCAGTGAAATTTCCCAAATGAGGTCTAGAGAGATTAAATGTACGCAGACCTTACCACTACCTCATAGAGATAGAGAGGTTGTTTTTAGAAATTTTAATGTAATTGTATTTTGATGTTGGAGTTATGAAAATAAAATTGATACAAATCGTATTTGATAGTCCTTATATGATTTGCTTACACTATCCTTTCGAATGAAAAAAAAAAATAAATAAGAGGCATAGAAGGATGACAAATAAAAGAAGCAAAATAATATTTTGTTAAAGAAAAAATAAATTATTACAAATAATATTGGATAAATGACACAAATTGTAGTAAAATAAAGAAGTCTTAACTAAATCATGAGCCCTGAATATGTGTTTCACATTACTTTTAAACTATGTCTAAGTATTATATTAGTATTCTGAAATATGTGCACGTATTATCGTTGGTAGCAAGCAAACATATTATTTGTATAACAAAAGGATAAATATGCATGTCATGAGCAAAACATTACAAGTGGTTAGGTCAACCATTAATTTTTATGGAAAATGAAAATTTAGCAAAGAAAAAAAAAGAAAAGAAATACTACAAAGATAAAATAAGTTGACTCTTTATTATGTAACTTTATAAAATATAACAAAGAATATGAAATGATTATATATTAATATCACAATTTAATGGTGGAAGATCAAAAGACAAAATAACTGATAGTTAAAAATATGAAGAGAGTAATATCATAAATACAAGTTTAAAATATTTTGTACAATAACTGCCTAGATTAACAAAAGGAAGATAAAACAATTTCTAAACAATAACTCCTACACTAGGAAGATGAAACAATTGTTTCCATGTCGAGTTATTCAATAAAAATATAATTTTTTATATATATATATATCTTCTTACTTTTAGTATTTAGTATAATATATATGATATAATTAATATTTAATATTTTATTAATTAAATATTTTATCTAAGCATTTTACTTAGTGTAGGGATAAATTGATAATCCAACTTTGCACAATGGTAATCAATTTTGCACTTTAAATCTTTTCATTTTCAATAAGATATGATATGATGATATAATATAATATATGACATGTGATATAATATGACGATGGTATTACTCAAATAAGAATTAAGTTGCAGCACTACCTAATAGCATTTTTGGCTTTGGATAAAAAAGTAGCAACTTTGGTTCAAATCTAACACCAAAATCAGGGTGAATTCTTGGAAGAATTTTAGCCAAATTGCAACTGAACTTGGGTTCATAAGTCAATGTAACACCATCTAAAGCTTCATTAAACTTGTGAAAAGAAAGGAACCTTATAAATAAAAGTACCTAAGAAACAAGCGGGCTAAAGTCCAAATACAATCAAACACCAATTTCCTAAGTGATAATGAGGGAGGGAAGAGAAGAAGAAAAGTATTAACCCATGAAAAATAGGAGCTTTAAATAGTAAAATAGCTAAGCCAAAATAAAGCAGGCAGTAAAGCAGTGGCCAACTGGCCTTCGGATACCTCCAGAAATAAATTCTATAATCTGTCCAATTGATTAAATAAGATGAATAAGTAAATTGCTTGCATGATTCATTTACAATCAATTATTCAATTGATCACTATACATCAACTGATAAAAAAATGTATAATTAGCCACACATAGAACCCTAACTACTTGGAGAGATGTAATGCAACCACTTTTCCATTTAGTAGTACATCCAGGTAGGTGAGCATGACTCGTTTATGGGTCAACACATTATGAATTTGAAATAATTGGGCTAGTAGGTTCCAAATACTTAATGGTATAATAAAATCAACTTTAAATTTCATAGTGAACAGTGACGCATTGTTATTTAAAGTATTTATGTTGTATTTTCAATGCATTCAGAAATATGATACCCTTCCTCTATGTCTGCAAATTTTTTTATTTATTTTAGATACTTCAAGCAATTCCCTATCTGATGTGAGATGTCTTCTTGATTTTGTGATCTTCCAACAAATTACGAGTAACATAGACTTGTATATGTTAATAACTACTAATCTATATTACTATCCATAAGTAATTATTTTATGGTGGAATTTAGGTTCTTAGAGTTCTCTGATATTCTACTGTAGTAATTGTGAACGATCTGGAGGCCTTACATATTCACAAGAAACTAAGAAGCTCCATAATTGATGATGGTCTTATTCACAAGGTATTTTTATCAAAAAGTTAAGAGTTAGTTAATAACTTGTGTGTAGCAAGAAATGACGACAGTTAAGGGCACTAATCTAGTTGAACATGCTAGAATAAGCCATCATAAAAGACTGCAAACATTGCATCTAACTCATTTAAGAAATAGTTGTTTGTATGTATGAGCTTTAACACAAAGAAGCAATGAAACAAATCAAATTGAATTACTTGGAAATTGAAACAATGGATTAACACAAATTAATACTGAAAGTTGGGTGTTTGCTTTTGTGAGGTATTACAGTCGTAAAGTTTGGATAAATAAGGTAGTTATTTTTTTCTCAAGTTCATTATTTGTTTCCTGTCACGACTCAAAATCGAATTGCGACTAAAGAAAATAAAATCAAAGTAAAAGCACCCCCAACACTTAAATTAAATTCTAAAACTTGGAGTCATGAGTATAGGAGTTTCTAAATAATATGAATGAGTAAACATAATGTTGTATCATAAGGAAAATACATAGTCTGATATACAGACAAGAAATGAAGTCTCAAAGAAACAACAACGACTCAAAGTCTAAACCTAACCGTTGAAATTTGGTAATGATAAGAAAACTACGCACAATAAGATCAACTACCACGTGGAAGTCCTTCTGCTCGATCTTTAGGGAGGAAACATAGTAGGGGTGAGTACATCGAAATGTATCCAGTAGGTTCAATATGTATATATTTATATATACACAGTTATAGGAACAGTTAAAGATGGCAAGTACAATCAACAATGCCATGCAAATGAGATGCATGTATGGAATCCATGGGGTGGAATCACAACCATCACAGGATCGGTGTGTACATCTACCGAGCTAAGGCTACCAAGTAGAACCCATGGGGGGTCTCGTCAAATCATATACCGAAATCTCTCAATCATAATATCTCAACCTTGTCACATGCCCGTGGTCAAGGGATTTTAAAAGTGATATAATCTCCACCTTGTCACCTGCCCGTGGTCAAGGAATTTTATAAAAGGTGGTACAATATCTCAAAAGTGGTACATCTCACTCTTGCCACTTACCCGTGGTCAGTAGTTTTACAAAATGTGGTATGATATATCAATCCTTGCCACCTGCCCATCGTCAAGGGGTGGTACAAATGCAATATGAGATGAATGCATGTCAATGCCAAAGATCAAGAAATATAACAACACATAAAAAGAATACCGATAAATATCCATCATAGAACCAGATAAATAATGTCAAGTGTCACAATTGAAACCACAAGTCACCACCATGTCTCAAAGTATCACACTTTCACCAATAACTAAATATATCAATAATACTAGACTTCGCAAGTCCCTAAAATATTCATATAAGTCACAAAAGTACCTCAAATACCATCAATTTCCACAAAGTCCCTCAAATAATATCACAAGTCTCATATTATCACCACAATATTCAAAAGTGTCTCAAATATCAAGGAAATATTTTAATTTGCCGACAAATGCACAATTTTTTCCAATTCTAATACAATTGCTATCACATTTTTGCAAAAATACTATCATATCAATCCAATTACTCATGTAGCAGTCCATATCTTACAATTAGCACATAAACATATCCAATAACTTGAATCCAGTCTAAGAAGATTAGCCAAACCTACCTCAATGTCGAAGCGCACTCGAACTAAGATTTCAATCAACTCAAACCTCGAAACGAGCTCCAAATCGACCAATCACTATCAAGAATAAATTATACGCGTTAAAAGATGAATTTTGATACCCATATTGACACGAATTAAATCCAGGACAAAATGGTCAAAATTAGGGCTAAATTTTGAGGATTATGAATCTAAAAATTGAGCTCAAAATTAGGTTCAACACAAAAAATGAAGTTTGTGGGTGAAAATCCCATAAAATTTGAGAAGAAATTGAAGGAGAAATCATCATTTAAGGTTTGAATCATGTTCTTGAAAATCCATAAAAATTGGAGGTTGAAACAAAAAAAATTTCAAGTTAAAATCATAATTTAAATACTGAAAATCAAGGATATAGTGTTTAGGAAGCTTACCCAAATGAAAATCCATAAAAATCCTTGCTCAAAATTGCATCCCCAAGCTTTTTAGAATTAAAAAATGAAAGAAAATGGTGGAATAGTCAAAATGGGAAAGAAAGAGATATTTTCATCAATAAAAATAAAAGAAAAATGGGTGTTGACTAGTGTTGACTCGCTTGAACGCGGTCAACTTGCACCAACACCTTTCAAAACAAACTTTTTAACCCTTGAAACTCATCCAGAATCCTATACACATAAACTCAACATGTAACCCTACCAGAAACGACATTCTGAACGCAAGAAAAATGTTAGAATTCAATTTTGAGGTTTTCTTGACTCGGTACCTGATAAAGTTAGTTAAAATTAGTTAAAATTCAAAATACTCAAACTGCCCTAAAAAACTCCAAAAATTACAACGAGACCATTTCTAACGTTAATTTCACCATTCAAAACCACTAGAACTGTCAGAATTTTTAATAGAGCGTTCGAACTCCGAATGTTGACCAAAGTCAAACTTAAGCTTCAAAATCGACTGAAATTATAACTTTCGACCTAAAATCTATATACGAATTTCAAATTCAATTCTGTCACTTCTCCTAGACGAATTTCGCCATTCCAAAACTAATGGCATCAACAGATTTCCATTCCAACACCCAAAACTCCAAATGGTATAAAAAGTAATTTTTTTCAACAATTTAAGCTTCGAAAAAATTGTCAAAACTCACATTTTTCACTTTTAACCATCAGTTCTCAATTCCAATAAGACAAATAGCTCAAAATAGATCCAAAGTAATTTACGAAAAGACAAAATAGTAATTTTCATAGATAAGCTCAAAAATGGCTTACAAGGTCATTCATTACATTTCTCTTCCTACTTCTTCTGGTCTTTCTGAATAGGCCAAAAACAACTGACAAGTTCATTTATTACATTTCCCTTCCTACTTCTTCTTGTTTTTCTGAATAGGCCAATGGTTTAGTAATTCCACACGTATACTCTAATCTTTTACAGCCTAGCACCTATAATTTTATCATGCTCCAAAATGTACCATCTTTTTTACTGTTTAGCTAAGATTGAATGTTAAAAGAAATATAGAATTTTACCTTGGATATATTTTTGAAGATTCAAATAGTTCTTGAAGCAACTCTATTTCATATATTTGTCTAATCTTCAATGTAGGAAGAGTTTCTCCGACCTCAATTCAGCTGCAGTCATAGGCAAATTTTTTTTGGCAGATAGTAAGTAATTCATCCTTTCTCGTATAGTTCATCTATTGTTCCCTAATTATATATATATGATTAAGTGTTTGGTTGAGACATTTTTATTTACAAACAACTTTCAAATGTTATTGTGGACACCCTATTACAACATGCATCATCACTAATCAACTTCACACTAAAAAACAACATTCACCAAAAATTTCTCATACAAAAAAATATGATTTTTTTGTTAAATTTGCTATCAGATTCAATAAAAAAAATAGAAAGCCTAAAATCTGCAATTTCAAATTGAAAACAGGAATCAAGCGTCCGAAAGAGTAGTAAATAGGATGATGAATGATTTTTTTACTTGAAAAGGAAAAAACTGAGTTCACGACAAAAAGTTGCCCTGACATTTTTGGCCTTTAACGAATGTAAATACACAACCAAATTCGCAACACACTTTCAGTGTCTCCATTGATGGATTTAGACGAAGCCAAGCAGAGTCTTGGTGCCAATTTTGTTAGGTTTATGTAAAACTTAGGGGTATCAATGGAGTAGTTGGTCTGTTATTTTTAATCTCTCTATTCCATATTAATTTAGTTTTTGAAATTTTACTTTTCATTATTCAATATAGTTGAATTGTACAAATTCAAGACGAATGTTTGAATATTTTTTCATATTATATATTTTTTAGGAGATAAATTACACTACTTGCAAAACTATATTTATTATTTTACAAAGGGTAATAATGAAAACTATGATTTAAATTATGTTCTAAATATTTTTCTTAATATGTATGCATTATCTCATAAATTAAGTCAATATGGGACAGAGGGACTAAATATTAGTCAATTTTGTACATTTATATTGTATTAATTAATAATAAATATATATAATAATAAATAAATTTTGCATGCATGTTATACTATTAAGTACAAACATTTACCAAAAAAAAAGAAAGTAAAAGTTTAAGCTAAAAATATATTTAAAGTAGAACTTGATAACTCATCATCATTAACTATTGAAGAGAAACATTATATTTCATCATTGATATCAAAAGTTAAATATATTTTGGTATTGATTTACGAAAATGCTCTCTAAATAATAAAACAGTAAAGTTGTCACAATCCAAAATCGGGTGTGATGACACTTGCCTTTAAACCACCGAATCAAGTCATTCTAAACGAGAATAATAAGGATAATGTGTCACGACCTGAGCCCAGGGCCTAGGAGTGACATGGCGAATAGGAACCAGAGAGTTCCCAAACAAGCCTTAAAGTAATCATATACACGTCATCGATTTGGAAGCGCATAATTAAACAACTAGCACATAGTTCTAGGAAAAAATGGAGCTTTGCACTCAAGCTATGAGAGCTTACAGGGATAGGGTTTTGCATGAAGTTACATAGCACATAACACATAAGAACTAAGGGGCGGATAAATATGACTCACGCTATGGGGATAGAGAGCCTTAGGACTTTTCACATTTTCACATCACATCAATAATCAAGTCATCATAACATCAATCATTAGGAGGTAGCCATAAACATAGTCTCCGTAAGTCATAAACATGACACATACAAGCCGTACATAGAGTTTACAAGATGTCCAACAATGCCTCTAAGTTAAGATTGGACTGGGGCCAAGACATGTCCCGAGCTCACTCTCAATATAAAGACATAAGTAGCATAGCAAATAGGTAGATAGAAGATGGGTCTTGTCCTTGGAGAAAGGGACTCACCACTTGTGATACTTAAAGATCCAAGCTAACTGTCACAAGGTGGATGAATGTAGTCTTCGGTCCCTACATGGTTAGATCATGTAGGCAAAAGAGTATGCATTAGTACGTTTGAATGTACTAAGTATGCGAGCATGCAATGCATATGAACTTACTAAACCTACATTTTCAATGTTAGATGACAAAGACATATATATATAGAAAGAAGTATATAGAAAAGAACATAATATCAATATGACATGAAATCCATGATGCATGAATGCCTTATTACTTAAACATACGGGGATGTGACCTCGACCGACATATAAGACCAAGCAATCTATTACTTGGAATACCAGTGTTCACGCTACACCAGAGAAAAAGGTAGGCTACTTGCCAAAGGTAGCCCCCATCCCTCAAAGAGAGGAATGAACCATCCCTAAAAAGGGAAATAACCATCCCTCAAAGAGGGGAATAACAAGTACCTATGTTTGGCAACATAGTTATGGGACTAGAGGAACGCATCTCACCAAAGACCGCTCGGTGCTAAGTCAATATCCCATGAGAAATACATATACATATACAAGCTTAAAATCGATGCAAAAGTCCTTTCAAAATATTATATCTCATACTTAAGCTCAAAAGTCAAATCGTATTTCAAGTCATAGTTTCAAGTGTAGGAATAGCCCATTCAAACATATACAAGATGGTGTAAACACCCAAGGTTGCTCAAAAGCCAAGTCAAGGACATTATGTGATCACATGTCATATCATAACCATGCTTATTCAAAATTATAGTCAAAATTACAATTGGGTCATAACCTATATCAAAATCTCAAAGAAAAATCAAGTTTCATGCATGCATATATATGCCATGAGAGATGAGAGAATAACATGGGAAATAGAATTTCCTATTTAAACATCATAATAAGATGATTCCACACTTAAATCGCGAGAAAATCAACAATTACACCATAATTTATGATACCCATGCTTAATTTCAAAGATCAAGGGGACATGCATATTTAAACATTCATAACATCAATGCAATTCAACATAATTGAGCTTAATTCACTTTAAAATCAACAATTAAACATAATCCATATTTCAATTGAATCAAATCTACATTAATTTAAAAGACTCATATTCAAAGTGAACTTAAAATTCATAGAATTAATAGAAAAGCTTTTGGGGTCTTCATGGTTGAAAGGGACCATGAATCAATTCCCACATACCTTGAGAATACTAGAAGAAACAAGATGAATTGATTTGAGAAGAAAGTCTCCCTTGAATCCCAGTGTCACACTTGAAAGGAGTCTTAGATGAGAGTAAATTCAAGAGTTCTAAGTGTAATGAATGAATTTGAATGAGGATGAATGAGTATAAGTTATTTTAGAGGTTTAGGATAGGTTAGAAAGTCACAAATGACACTTAGAAATAATCAAAATTACAAGAAATCCATTAATGAAATGGACACTAAAAAGTGCCCAGGGATCCCGTCAAAGAGCCACACGGCTCGTGTGAAGCCACACGATTCGTGTGAGGGTCCTCAAAAAGGTTTTCAGGTCAAGGGCTCTTCCACTGAAGGTGTAACAGTCTATGTGATGCATAACTGACCGTATGAGCGTCCATATGAAGGCACCAAGTTTCAAGATGGTAATTCTATACTTAGAATATCATTTTGGGAAGAGAGCTTCACGAGACACCTCACCACAACTCGTGGTAGGTTACACGAGACCTCTCCCCGACTCGTGTGAAGCTGCACAACTTATACAGGTCTCCTGGTGGCTTGCCTTAGCCAATTTCTTGGCTTGAAGGCTAGGGCACTTACAAAGGGCGCCTTCCACGGCCAGTAGTGAGGACCACGACTCGTGGGGGTGCCTTGGAGGGACACCAAGCCTAAAATCCTTTCTTAAACCTTAAAAAGTCATACCCAAGCACCCATAGGTCACACATCTCCAAAAACTTGATTTTAAGCATCAAGAAGGTCTCACAAAGTCTGAGTCCTTACATAATGCGTAAGTTAAAAAGATAAAATAGTCTAGAAAGAAAATAATAAGCATAAGGCATGAATATCTTAGTCTAAATCTATCCAGAACTTAGTGTCACATGTACAAACTCTACTATATAGAATTTAAAGAAATAAGTACAAGTCTCAAGTCTTTGCTTCTCAAATAGAACAAAAAACATAGATAATCGACGTCTGAAGGTGCACCGAAGAGAATTGGCCACTACCTTTCAAACAATCTCGAAGCTTGGTCTAACAAAGAATGAAAGATCAAGAAGTTCCGGGCTCAACACCTACACAAGTATAGAAGCAAGGGCGAGTACCTAACAATATGGTACCCAAAAAATGAATTTTTAACCAAGTAAAGCAATGAAGAACACAAATACTCCTTCCATCCCAACCATATACCACCAAAACTACAAACCTGCGCTTAGAAAAACCCATATACACAATGTACATAGAATATACAATACTAGGCATGTCAACTCACAATTATATAGTTCACACGGAATCATAACCTCAACGAAATAGGATTAACAAGGAGCATTTATCCATAACATATAAGCATCAATAAGAACTCAGTTAATTCAGATACAATATCACAATGAGTGAGATACAAAATGATGTAAATGTAATGTCAGATAACCATGATGCATGTTTATTCTATGATACATATCTGCTAATCAACTCAGGTCGGAACCTAAGGGGTTTCACTTAGACAATATATCTGCTGAAAACAACCTCGGTAAAATAATCAAGCCAGAATATTATCTCAGCTATATCACTTGCTGACATATTACCTCGACATGACTGGTAGAAATCTCAACCCCAAATATCAATGTCTCTCTTAATAACCTCAACCGATAATAACCTCGATCCCAGAAGCCAATATTTTTTCCTCATCTCATTTTTAGAGTCCAATGTAAATAACTATATAAATGATGGATATGTTTATGAGACATGAAATCACATGATGCCACTATATATATATATATATATATCAACAAGGTGATACCTAAGATAACTCAACAAAACATCATTATTCCTCAATAATCAGCTCAACGTGTATATTATGTTCCATGTACAAATTGCCAACTCAATACATCATGTAATACTTCACTATCTGTCATGATCCAAAATGGGTCGTTGAATGGCACCCACACTTATCCTCCTGGGTGGGTGAATCAATGATACAAATCTCAACCTATATTTGCAGTTCAACTTATAAAATATGATAACAGTCAAAATCTTAAATTTATAATACAAGAAATAACAAAAATTGCTAATTCTATTACATAACATTCCTCAGAATCTAAAAGTCATCACATGAAGGACATCTAATCTCAAATATCAAGTCTAAGAGTAGCAACACCAAATAGATAATTTAAATAGTTTATGTCTGAAAACAATGGATATCATGCCATAATTGATAAAATTCAACACGAGATGGAAGTTTAGCTCTCCTTGAAATCAAATATGCTAACGACTGGCTAGAGCTGAGGGCTTGTCGAATTTGATAAAACACTCATTGCACTCCACAAAACAAAATAAAGAAAAATGCAAATAAGGGTCAGTACAGAGAAACATGTGCTGAGTATGTATCATCAACCGACTCAAAATAGGAACCAATATACACAAAGTAATGGCAGGAAATCAACTATAACATTTAACAGGTGACAAGCAACAAGCAGCAAGTACATAATCAATCAACAATATCAAGAACAAACATGAGGACTCAAGCCTCCACAACATGCTTCTTTTGGGAAATAGGTTATTTGAAATCAAGTATATTAAATTATTTTAAGATGTTTTCTGTTATTATTATCATGATGGAATGTGGTACCCGATCCAATAATAACTGTTTTTGTAAGCAAACTCTGCCAATGAAGAATGTTGATTCCATCTAGCACTAAAGTCAATGACATATGCCTGAAGCATATCCTCTAGCACCTGAATAATACTCTCAGGTTTTCTATCTGTTTGAAGATGAAATGTTGTACTCAAGTCTAACCAGTGCCAATACCATGCTATAGGGCCTTTCAAAAGTGAGAAATGAATAAACAACCTCGATCAGATACAATGGAAATGGGTACACTAGTAGTCTCACGATCTAACTGATATAAAACTAAGCCAACTTTCGCTGTGAACTTGACCTTGATTGAAATGAAGTGCTGAGACTTTGTCATGAAGTCCAAAATAAGCCGGATAGAGTCATACCTACCCATAGTATTGGATAAACCAACTACAAAATCCATCATGATCCGCTCCCATTTCCAAGTAGGAATGGGCGTCCTTTGGAACTCGTCCTTTGGCCTCTGATGCTCATACTTGACCTGTTGGCAGGTCAAAAACTTAGGCACAAAATTATTTATATCTTTCTTCATGCTAGACCACCAGTAGTGCTGGCTCAAATCATGGTACATTTTTTGCCATTTCGGGGTGAATAAAATATTTAGCACATTGAACCTCCTCAAGTATCAATCTAATCAAGTAACCCACTTTAGATAAGCAAATCTGGCTCCCAACCCTCGAAACCCCATCAGTGTCAA
The DNA here is from genome assembly GCA_038996855.1 of Solanum aculeatissimum. Classification (NCBI taxonomy): domain Eukaryota; kingdom Viridiplantae; phylum Streptophyta; class Magnoliopsida; order Solanales; family Solanaceae; genus Solanum; species Solanum aculeatissimum. The sequence goes on along the minus strand of JBCEWC010008761.1, from coordinate 3,060 downwards.
GTATGGCCTCCTTGTCCTTACCTCTAGTCACCTTGTCTCGAATGAGATACAACTTCTCATCCTTAAACCTTTGCTCACATATTTGATCCATCAAGGAAGATCAGGCCTCTAGGAATGCAAACACACCACCATTATCAGACAGTTGTAATCTCATCAACCCATTGGCCAATCTCTAAGTATTTCTAGCCAAGGGTCGTTCCTCTGCATGGATGGCTACAAGGATGTTCACACTAAAAGTCTTCCTACTCAAAGAATCAACCACAATATTGGCCTTTCTTGAATGGTATAGAATGGTCAAGTCATAATCTTTTAGAAGCTCAATCCACCTCCTCTGTCTCAAATTGAAGTCCTTCTGGCTGAAAATATATTGTAAGCTACGATGATCAGTAAATATCTGACAATGAACCCCATACAAATAGTGTCACCACAACTTCAAAACAAACACAATTGGAGCCAACTCAAGGTCATGGGTAGGATAATTCTTCTGATAGGTCTTCAATTGCCTTGCAACATAGGAAATCACCTTCCTCTTCTACATTAGTACACCCCCAAGTCAACACCCAATGCATCACAATATATGGTGAAATCAACATCCTCCTCAGGCAGGGTCCAAATTGACATGGTATTCAACTAATCCTTGAGCTTTTGGAAGCTCTCCTCACACTCCTCCGGTCAGACAAATGCTATATTCTTTTGAGTGAGTCTAATTAATAGAGTTGCTATGGTAGAAAAGTCTTGCATAAAGCATCGATAATACCCAGCTAAACCTAAAAAACTATGGATCTCTATAGTTGAAGTGGGTCTAGTCCACCCTCTAACAACCTCAATCTTCATCGACACTACATGCCTTAGAAATGCTACCAAACTGATTCAAAACTCACACTTGGAGAACTTAGATAAAACTATCCTCCTTGAGCCTCAGAAGCACAATCCTCAAATTCCTAACATGATGAGCCTCGATCTTGGAATAGACCAAGATATCATCGACAAATACAATCACAAAGGAATTAAGATATGGATGAAATACTTCATTTATCAACTCCAATAAATATGGCAGGTGCATTAGTCAACTCAAATGACATGACAAGAAACTCATAATGACCATACCTCATCCAGAAAGCCATCGTTTGAATGTCAGATGGTCTAACCCTTAGTTGGTGATACCCATATCTTAAATCTATCTTAGAAAACACTGTTGCACCCTGAAGCTAGTAAAAAATCATCAATCTTGAGAAACAAGTACTTGTTCTTGACAGTCTCCTTGTTCAAATTTTTATAGTCAACGCACATTCTCATCGATCCATCCTTCTTCTTTACAAACAAAATTAAAGCACCCCATGGTGACCCACTAGGCCAAATGAACACCTTACTCAATATGTCCTAAAATTGCTCCTTTAACTTCTTTAATTCAGCCGAAGCCATATGATAGGGATGAACAAAAATGGGTTTAGTGCCTGGCTCAACATCAATGTCAAAATCAAAGTCCCTGTTAGCAGGAACTCCTAGGAGATTAGTAGGAAACACATCCAAAAACTCACAAACAACAAGAATAGACTCCATAGAAGGCAAATTGGCATTTGTATTGCAAATAAAGGCCAAGTAGGATAAATAACACCTATCAAACAATCTCTGAGCCCTGATATAAGAAATAACCTTGTTAGGATAAGACCCATAAGAATCCTTCTACTCAAACCTCGGTCCACCAAGCACAACTAAGGTAAGCGTCTTGGCAAAACAATCGAGGATAGCATGATATGGAGACAATCAATACAAACCCAGAATAACATCAAAATCTACCATATCAAGGATGATCATGACCACTTTAGTATCATAACCCGCCAAGGACACAAGATAGGACCGGTACACTCGATACACCCGATACACCACTAAAATCTTTCCTACTAGGATAGAAACATGCACAGGTATAGACATACGACTACATAAATGTCAAACCCAACAAAAAAGTATGTAGACACATAAGAATAAGTAGAACTAGGATCAAACAACACTAATGCAAGATGATGACAAACTAGGACACTACCTGTAATAACCATATCTAAGGCCTCAGGCTCGGGTCTCCTTGGGAATACATAATAATGAGCTCCTTGACCTCGAACTATTTGAGTCGAAGCATCACAAACCCCTCTAACTCTGATACGACCACCTTTATCAGTCTAACTCTGCCACGACTTCTCACATGCGAGGCTGGACCTTTAGTTGGAGGTGTTAACTCCCTAACTGGAGCTATTGAATAAGTGTGATGTGGCCCTGAATTAGTCTGGAATGGGCATAGATAAATCATATGATTGTGATCCCCATACCCAAAGTAAGAGCTTAGAGTAGTCTGTGACTGTGAAGAACTAAGAGCAATGTTGTAGCCACCCTAGCACGTAGATCTCTAAACTCTAGCTTAACCAGGACAACCCTCTAAAGCTAGTAAAGATGCATGAACTCCTTGACACTTAAGTGAATCACCCTTACCATGAGAACCTTAGCCTCTAGATGAGACACTAGAGAACTGACCTGATGATTGGTCCCTCTTAGGTTCCCCAAACTCCTCTCATTCTAACAACTCCTCCTCCTTGACTTTACTCACCACAGACTGAAAAGAGACCCCCTTTCTAGCCAGCCAAAACACTGGACGACTAACAGAATAGTTCAACCCTCTCACAAACTGTCTCGACCCGAATAGGGGGCCTAGATGTGACATGGCGAAAAGGACCCGAAGACCCTAGATCAATCCATTATAGCATCATTACACACATCATTGGTTCGGAAGCGCGAAAGCTAAACACATAGCACATAAGTTCTAAGGAATTAAGGACTAAGGACTCAAGCTATGGGGACAATAATGGGAATGGGATAAGTATGCTTGCACATAACACATAGCAATAATCTCTAAAGACAAGGGGAAATAGGATTCCACTATGGGGGCACACCGGGAGTATGGGACTTTCCACATAAGCACATAGTCGTTCAAATTCCCAAATTTCATATCATAGGCATAATGAATGATAATTCTCATAATCAAGAATAATAAGCCAAGTTCCCATAAGCATA
>JBCEWC010008760.1:0-19537 GCA_038996855.1 Solanum aculeatissimum | reverse complement strand
TCTATGTACCATCACTAGGTGGAGGTAAGGTCTACGTCCCCCTCATTTTGTGTATTTTTGCTTTTTATTTATAATAAAAAAAAACCAAAAAATAAAAAACTATAATTATTACTAAGAATATCTTGGGGTGCCTCCCATGCAGCGCCTTATTTAACGTCACAGCACACCGTAGGCTATCTGATTACTCAGACTTCATCAACAGCCTAGACCTTCATTTTAAGCTCGTCAGGCCTCTTTATTAATCTGCAGACGTTGAAGGTGGCTTCTTCGTCATTCAATCTAAACATAAAGAGGCCAGATTCCATATCCACCAGAGCTTGCCCAGTGGCCAAGCAGGTCCTTCGCAAGATGATTGGGACTCAAAAGTCGACTTCGCAATCCAAGATCACGAAGTTTGTGGGAAATAGGAACTTGTCCACCTTAATTAAGATAGCATGCAAGATCCCCACCAGCTTCTTCATAATACGGTCATCCATCAAAAATCACATCCTAGTTAGTGTAGGGGCTTCCAGGCCTAGCTTCTTGAAGATTATAGGGGCATTAAGTTAATGCTGACACCAAGATCACATAATGCCCTTGCGAATTCTACATCCTCTATAGTGCAGGAAATGGTAAATGTCCGGGGCCTTCTTTGTTTTGCACCAAGGACCGGGTAGTGATAGCACTGCAATATTGGAGCTCTTGTGAGAGCTCCTGACTCACAGTGAGCATTTTTGTAACCAGATCCTTTATAAACATTACGTACCCAGGGATCTTCTCAAACCCCTCAATCAATGAGATGTTGATAAACAACTGCTTCAACATGGAAAGGAAATGTTTGAACTTACATTCCTCCTCTTTTTTCTTTAATCTTTGTGAGAAGGAAGGACGAGGGCGAGGAATGGGTTCCGACAATGCTGGTGCAGCATTGCTTTCCTCCATCTGAACACTGACATTTCTAGTTTCATCTTGCTTATCAACAACACCGTCATGATGAACCTCATCATCATCTACACCATAGGAGGGTTAGTGGTCTGCTTCCCACTGAGAGTTGTGATTGTCATACACTGCCCTTCATTCTTTGGATTTTGGACTATGCTGTTGGGTAGAGTATCATTCCTGCGTTGGTTGAGCTGGGTCGAGATCTGGCCAAACTACTATTTGAGTTGTTTAATTGTTGCTGAATGAGACTTGATATTTTGATTAACATTAAAGATGTTAGTCATATTCACCCTCAGTGTCTTATCCTGTATATCATCCTTCTTAAAAAATCTATCAAACATCTTCTTTACCCTGTACGAACCTGGAGCAGTATCACGATTGTGGAGTGGAACATAAGTGCAACTTCTATAACCATCTTTGCAACCATACTCAACATCTCTCTCTTGGCCACTATTTTGATCATAAAAACCAACCCTGTTGTTGTTGTAGGCTACCTCATGTCCATAATTTTGATGCTGGTTTTGTTTCCCTTGGTACCAGTAGTCTTAATTGAACTACTGGGCGTTGGGCTGGAAACCTCCTGTCTGCTCAGCTACAAAACAAGACTCATCTTCAAAATAGTGTTCCTCATATATTGGTGCTCGGATAGGCTGATGAGAAACTGCATTCACCTTTTCAGCATTCAGCTTCATCAAGAACTCTATATTGGTAATAATCCGTGCAAGTTCCTGCATCACTTCTTCACTGACCTATGCTTGCACTAGATTAGTAATAATGACAAATTAGCTCCTTGTTGTGGCCTTGTCCCTTGTGACCCATGAACAATTGGTTTTGACCTCATTCTCTAGACTTTTTTTGATCTCCTGGAAGGTATGATCTATGAACGATCCACACCTGATAGTGTCGATGAGTGCTTTCCTATTCTCATCAAGGGCTTTGTAAAAGATTTCAACCAGGGACTCATCTATGATCTTATGGTCAAGAACCCTTCTCAAACACTTAGAAAAATGATCCAATGTAGATCTGACTGCTCAAAGTTATTGATCTCCTATTTCATCTTGAGATTTTTGGAGATGGGGAAATACCTCTCCAAAAAAGATGTCTGCAATTAAGCCCAGCTGATGATCGAACTCTGCGGGAGCTCAACCAACCAAGACGTTGCATTGCAGTAAGAGATAATGGGAATACACAGAGCCCAACAATATCCATCTATAAATTTTAATTCCCCATTACACTATTATAGGCAAACATAATGTTGTGTAGGTGATTACGCAGATCTTCTGATGGTAGCCCTTCAAATAGTATGATTCTTAAGATTTTGCAACAACCCACTCAACAAGGCAAACTTATTGTCATCCGGAAGTGGAGATAACACTATCTATATAGTGACATCCATAGACATAGGGTTTAACTGATATTGACTCCAATTAATTATTGCGTCTCGAAGTCCCTCAGGCTGTGGAATGACTATGGGTAGGTTTTCCCTATTAGGATTAAATGCAACGTTCTCCGTATTCTCAATATCATTATCGGGTTGTCGGGCTATTCGTTGTGTAGTTTTCATAGTCTCCGGACAAAAGGAATCAAGGGAGTGCCTCGACTTCTCGTAGTTGACATACACTATTCATCTCACCCTATATCAGAACAAAAATAACAAAAAATATATAATTAGGGAAATACAGAGCAATCTATCAAATTATTGTGTGCTAATCAACTCTAGCCGTATTCCCCGGAAATGACGCCACTAAATTCTCTACTCACTCCTTGTTTACGCTTAGCACACACCCCTACTAATAGGTTCTGAAGCGCCCGTACTCAAGCATTTAACCTAACATGGGTTAGGATTGTTCCCTCGTGGAATATGGTGGACATCAGATTAGCACACTTCTTTAAATTGACTTGATATACTCTAATATCTCACAGAAATAGAAAAATTGAAAATAAATAAACAAAGGGGGCATTTGCAATTAAACTAAATTCTAAACTATAACAGCAAATTATTTATAATCAGTAGAGAAATGAACTAGGGCGACGTCTTCCCCATGACTCCCTAACTAAGTGTTCTTGGATACTTGCGACTCTTTTTTGGTGTGTAAGTGTAGGACAGTAAGTTAAGTTCTCCTAAATCCTTGATCGGGCATCTAGGTGAAGGTCATCATATTACTAGATCTGTCTCTGTGATGTGGCGTTACTAACCCTTACTTTTAATATAAGACCAAAACTACTACCCCTAGTAGCCTGCTTAGTTGAGAAAAAGATGATCAACCTCATTTAATTACTTCTTTTCCTATTCATCACCTCATGGATTGGGAAAGTGATACAAGGCAATTTTTAACTTAGGCCTTTTGTTAAAAATCAGTTAAATTGAAGAAGTTATTTAATACATTCTAAACACCATCCAATAAATTACAAGTAATTTGATTTTATCTTAGTTAGTTTGTCATGGTTCCCACAACCCTAGTTTTGGATTTAGCCATGTATACTTGAGGTTTGATCAGAAATTATGTAAAAAGAATACATAATTAAATAACTTACGCAACAAGAATTGATTAACAAAATCTGAAATCTCAATGAAAGTGCAAACTTGAATTAATTGAATCACAAAATATTGTTCACAAGTATGTTAGGAATGTTCTAAGACGTTCTCTATTGATCACTATCTGATAAAAATCTAAGAAAACATATTTATAATACTTAAAATACAAAGCTGAAACAAAATAGGATAACTATGTCAGCACTGATCATGAGCACCTTTTACGGCTCGTAAGACAGTTCATGACTCATGAGTCCGAGACTCGTGGAATATGGTTGAAGCTACTGGAATTATTCATGAACCTCCTTGACGTGTCGTGAAATATTCCACGACCCATGAAGGGTTTCGTGTGAGCCACATTCAATAGCTCTTCACTTTCTTCTTCTCCAATTTACGACCGCACTCTACGACTCGTATGTTATTCTACAACTCATGCTAGGCTCACATAGAGTGGGACTACCTTTTCAATATCTCACTAGAACAACAAATGAAACCCCCCTCTACGACTCGTGGAATGACGAATGACTCGTAGAGGGTCTAGTAAATTGCCAACTTTCTACAAAAATTGCACTTCAAGCTCAAAACCATTCCAATACTAAAGTCCTGCAAAAACATATAAATCAAATATCAAATTTACTAACATCGCTTTGAGAAACACAAAATCCCAAGTTTTAAGCATTAAATGTCCTATATTTTGGCAGCACATCACCATTATACTAGTCACTTTTTAGCACTTTTGAGCTATGAATAAGCCTATTGAGGGATATCTTTAAGCTTATACCATGTAGTTGATTGATACACCTATCTAGAAATTTGTTAACATTTGTGAATAGCTTGTTATTTGTAGTAAGTAATATTTTAAGAGACAAGTTATAAATTATTTTTCCTTGCTACAAGTTAAGACTTTGTGGTTATGTTTTGGTTGTTGTGATTCTTTTGATGTACTATTTTCCTAGTTCTCTGGTGACTGAATTATTTTTTGGATTTCCTGATATTTGGATTATGATTCTATCTGGGAAATTGATCATCTGTTGTACTCCTGACCATATACTAAGCCTCTGCTTTCATGATCCTATGTGTGAGATGGATGCTATACCCTGGGATTTATTTTGATTATCTGTGGTTTTCTAGGATATTTGTTGTGGTTATAGCTGGACTGCTAACTATGTTTCCCTGGCCTTACAAGCATCCCCGGGCACATGCTATATTTTTTAGTGGGTTTCCATATGGTTTTCATGGGTACTAGTAATACATATCAGCTGGATTGTTATCATTGTTAAGGACACCTGGACCACTTCTGGTTATCTACTTTCTATGGGCCTTAGCCTTGGCTAAAGCTAGTGCGATGGAAGATCTGCATTCTTCAGGCCTTATATTGCTACAGATACACATGGTTTGGCCTGAGAGTCCTGAATTTTGGGAGACCAGTTGAGAAGTTGACTATATGTGGATTGAGGGTCACATTTAGGCACATTGGTCTAGGTGTCAAATTCTGACATATTGGACTATGTCTCACATTATGACATAGTGGATCAGGTGTCACATTTCGACACGATATATCTAGATCAAGATTCATATTTTGACACATTAGATCTTATGTCGCATTCTAATATGATATTATGAGATTAGGTGTCATATTTCGGCATGATATATACCATCCTCACCAATACTCATACTGATATACCTAGTCGTACCCTGATTGTGCATAGGTGTACCTTCTAGGTTTATGGATGCCCAGTTTGCATATAGGCATAGACACTAGGGCATTAGAACAACGAACAACACTACACCTTGACCGTGTGACTATTATGATATAGTTCAATTAGGTTTCCATTAGTTGGTATCATTGCACCTATCTTGGGTTTATTTTATTAGGCTTTTGTGGTTCTTGAGATATGCTTCTTTTGAACTTGGTACACAATTTGCTAGCATTACAACATTTTACTACATTTGGCCTTTCCTTATTTACTGTATTTCACTTAGTCAACTGATGATGCCTACTGGGTACCTTCCACTTGTACTCACCCCTACTTTTCTTCATCTACTCATGGTGGAGGTCTTGGTATACATTGTGGTCATTGATCTAGGGGCTTTGTAGATGCTTCAGGAGACTTTGGTGATCATCAACAATTTTGGGATATTCAACAATCTCCTTCTATTTATTTGGCCACCTTTTTGTTTATACACTTACCTTATGTATTATAGTTTTTGGCTTGTATGCGTAGGATCTCATTCTCGTTATGTATTTATGTATATATATTTTTATTTTGAGTCTATAAAATCTCTGTACAACTGACTTTCAGGTTTAGAGGTAGGTTTTTGTTGGTTTGTTTGTCTAATTTTTAGTTATCATTATGATTAATTGTCCAATATAGGTATGGTGGGTGTTGGGTTAGCTTGCCTGTAGGTGGGATCTAACATGCGCCATCATAGCCTAAAGGGTCGGATCATGACAAGTTAGTCTCAAAGCCTTAGGTTTACTAGTCTCATTTGTACAAAATAACTATATAGTAGAGTCTTAATAATGGGTGCGGTGACGTCCGTGACTTATCTTTGGGAGGCTACAAGATGCTTAGGAAACCCTTGTTTTTATTCTTATCATGCAATGTTGTCAACTGTATGTTAATTACTTGAAATCTTATTGTTTTGTTCATTCAAAGATATGTTGCATAAGGCATGGACTTCGGATAGAGACAAAGTTGCATCGTCAGCACCCAAATGGGAGTAGAACCCACATCCAATTGAGTAAATCAAATATGCCCCAGCTACCCCATAACTCCCAACCACTTTTGGGGTTATACTTGAGGTACATGCGACTATTAGGTGGTTATTAGTTGCACGTGGGGGTATATAATAGGGTCCAACACCGGCCACAGGTCCTCCAACATAGGCTTTAATAGGGCACGCCACTCTAGAGGCTCCGGGTTCACAACCAGAATGGGCCACACCTTTTAGGATCAACAATATCTTGGGTATTTTCTGAGACTAATTGCATTGAAGTATTCAAGGGCGGCTGGAGAGAATGATTAGAAGTTTTTGATAGCGTGTGTGGAGATATTGTAGGCATTGATATTGTTAGAGTCCAAAGGTGCAGAGTTTACCATTTATTAGCTGGATGGGCCAGCTAGATATTGGTGGCGGACTATCAGAGGTACCAGACCAATTGATGCACCATCAGTGACCTTAGCATAGTTTTCTAAGATATTCATGACTAGATTTGTTCTACGTATGTTGGGGATAGGCTTTGTGATTAGTTTCCTTATCTGGAGCAAGGATAATGCTGGTGAATCAATATGACATAAGGCCTCAAGAGCAATCTAGGTATGCTACAACCATTCTATCGACAGAGGAGGAGCGGATCCCTGGTTTTGTGCGTGGCTTGAGACCGCAGCTGATAATTTGTAACAACCCAAAAATTTCCAAACCTTGTGTTCCTTGTTGAGGGATGATCCAAGTTGGTCTTGGTTAGTTTATCAGTTTCCCGAGTCTCTCTTACGTGACAGTCTTGGAAGAATTCGTATTAGTTAAATTTTTCTTGATATCTTATGGATGTATTGAATTTATATGACCATGTCATTTGGTATGGGATAAGCTGGGTGGACCAAGACCTATCAAATTGAAACTCATTGAGTTATCTTCCCAATGCACTTGATTTCACTCAATTCGGAGTTTAGATGTGGAAGTTATGGCCTTCATAATGGGAATACCTGTGCAGGGAAAACGTTCTTGAAAGGGGAAAGGGGAATTTGGCTTAAGGAATTGGACTGAGTTCCAATCTTGATTTTGAGGCTATTTAAATTGAATTACCATATTTTTCATTGAAATCTTGAAGGTTGGAATATGCATGATCCCTTTGAAAGCTTGTTTAGGCACGGGTAACTCAAACTAAGTTTTAAATTGGGATTTTCTTATGGATTTCAATTGAATTTCATTGGTATTTTTGAATTAAGATTTAACTCTCTATTTCCCATGCATTCGTCTCATCAGTCATGACATATGCATTTCATGGAAGGTTTTAAATGATGAAACTCTTGATATAATTTACTTGATTTTTGCAAGACGTGGGAATTGACTAGAATGTGATCACATCTTGTCTGGATATGGATTTTGAGCACTCTGGGTGTTTTGTACCACTCTATTTTTTTAGAATGAGTTACTCCTTTGCATCGCTCTATGGAATGATTCTAAAAAATTCTTGTTCAGACTTGAAAGGTTTTGAAATGCTAATTCTGGGCTTATAACTATCTTGCATTGTTCTTTGAATTGAAAGGTTGAAATGTCCATTTTGAAAGCTTGTATATGTATATATATTCTCGTGGGATGAGACTAAGCACTGAGGTATTGGAGTCAGGGTAGACTATCTTCAAGGGTCCACACTATTTTCCGTTAAACTATGCGCCAACATGGGTCATCTCCCTAGATGGGATTGACTTGTATCTCCTTTTTAAGGGTTGACCTAGGATGTACGTGGCACGTAGTCCAAATCCAAGTAGTAGCTCGCTCGAGTTCCCTCTATTGTCGGTTGAGGTCACTTACCCACTATGATATGTAGGTTGCATTCATGCATCATGGCACTTCATGTCATATTGTTACGATATTGTTCCCTTGCTTATATATATATTCTCACTATACGTGTATGTGCCCCTGTTATCTAGCTTGTTTAGTAGGTCATTGATCATACACATTGCATGCCTGCATACTTAGTGCATTTTATGTGCTAACCCATATTATTTGTCTACATGTTCTAACCATGTAGGGATCGAAGGTGATACTCATCCACCATTGGACGTCTAGCGAGATCCTTGTTCTTGTTGATTGTGGTGAGCCCTCCAAGGGCAATACCACATTCTCTCTATCTTATGCTTGCATTTTATTTTACTTATCTTATGAGTTGAGGGTGAGCCCGGGTTTTGTTATTTCCCCCGTCTTACTCTTGTAGAGGCATTGTTGGACATGTATCAAATTCTATTGTACGTCGTATTATCTTCCTGTTGAGACGTTATGACTTTTATGCTTTGCCATTGTTACTTATGTTTGATTATGATTCTGCTTATGCTATCATGATATGTTGGTTGGGAATATGCTTATGTGTAAAGTCCCTATCCCATCTTGCCTCCATAGTTTGAGTCATACTTACCCGCCCCTTAGAATGTAATTGCTATGTGCTATGTGATTAATGCTCATCCCATCCCCGACAACATCCCTATAGCTTGTCCAAAGCCCCAAAATCCCTTACACGTATATGTTTTATATTATGTTATGCGCTTTCGAACTTATGATGTGTGAAATGATTCTAAGATGGCCTGATGGAGGACTCTTGGGTTCTCTTTTGTTATGTAATATCTAGGCCCTATTCTTGGGTCATGACAAAGATGGTATCAGATCCCTAGGTTTGTAATGATCTATGGGGTCCAACATGCTGCGTTGATTAGAGTCTTATTCTTGGGTGTGATGCGCACCATACTGATGAACAAGGGACTATGACGACGTTTTAGGAATTGTCTCACTTCATTGTCCCTTGTGTCATGCTGTGAACTATTTTATGAGGTTTCCTGAAATATTGGTGTTCTTGTTACTCTTTCAAAAGATGCCTCCCCAAAACACTCCCCTCCCTAGACAGGCTTCGGTCTATAAGGAACAAGCCCCCTATGAGCCTGTGGAAGAGCAAGTGACTCATGTTGAGTTTCGAAATGTGGTTGCTATGCTGGCCCAGGTTATAGCTAATCAAGTCCGGCCAACTAATCCCACAAACAGTGGCACACCAACTTCTAGGGTGAGAGACTTCACCCAAATGAATCCTCTGAAGTTCTTTGATTCAAAGGCAAATGAGGATGCCCAAGAGTTTATTGATGAGTTCGCAAAGGTGTTGACAGTTATGGGTATGAGTTCTGAGGAGAAGGCTGAGTTGGTTGCATATAAATTTAAAGATGTAGCCTAGGTGTGGTTTAACAAGTGGTTGGTTCTTGTGGTTCTCCCAGGAACAATAGGTTTTATGCTCTTCATGCCCGACAAGAAGTGGATGAAGCTCCTGATGTTGTGACTGGTATGTTAAAAGTCTTTGATTTTGATGCTTATGCTTTACTTGATCGAGGTGCAAATTTATCTTTTGTGACTCCTCTGTTGACTGTTAAATTTGGTTTGAGTCCTGAGACTCTGAGGGAACCTTATTCAGTTTATATTTTCATGGGTGAATCTATTGTTGCCCGTAAGGTTTATCGGGGTTGTCCTATTTCGGTTTTACATAAAGTCTTTCCTGGTGACCTTGATGAGTTGGAGATGTATGATTTCGATATTACTCTGTGGATGGATTGGTTGCATGTATCGTATGTGTCGGTCAATTATAGGACTAGGCAGGTCAGATTCTAGGTTCCTAATGAACCTGTTTTGGAATGGAAGGGTAATGAGTCTGTGCTTAGAGGTCGGTTTATTTCCTACCTCAAGGCCTAGAGAATAATTTGTAAGGGATATAAACCATATTGTAAGGTCTACAAATGTGGAGGTTGGGTCGCCTTCCCTTGAATCGATTCTGGTGGTTAATGAATTTCCCAATGTGTTTCTCGAGGACTTACCCGGTATTCCTCCTAATAGAGAAGTGGATTTTGGCATAAATCTCCTTCACGATACTCAACCTATTTCCATTTCTTCTTATCGTATGGCTACAACTGAATTAAAGGAGTTGAAGAATCAGTTGAAAGATTTGTTGGAGAAGGGAAATATTAGGCCAAGTATTTCACCTTGGGGTGCTTCTGTATTGTTTGTAAGAAAGAAGGATGGGTCGCTCCGAATATGCATTGACTATCGGCAGTTGAACAAGGTGACCATCAAGAATAAGTATCCATTACCTAGAATAGATGACTTATTTAATCAAGTTCAAGGCACTACACATTTCTCGAAGATAGATCTCTGTTCGGGCTACTATCAGTTGAAGGTAAGGGAGTGTGATATTCCTAAGATAGCTTTATGGACTCGTTACGGGAATTTCAAATTTGTGGTGATGTCATTTGGTTTGATCAATGCCCTGACAGTGTTTATGGATCTCAAGAATTAGATGTTTAATCCATTTATTGACAGCTTTGTTGTGGTCTTTATCGATGATATCTTGATTTACTCCCAGAATGAGCAGGAGCATATGGACCATTTGAGGTTTGTACTTCAAACCTTAAGGGAGAAGCAGTTGTACGCTAAATTTAGCATGTGTGAGTTTTGCTTGGGGAAGTTTCTTTTCTTGGTTATGTGGTGTCCGACAATGGTATTAAAGTTGATCCTAAGAAGATCGAAGCCGTATAGGATTGACATAGATCTTTGACTCATTCTGTTAACTAAAGTTTCCTTGTGTTGGCTGGTTATTATCGGAGGGTTGTTGAGGTATTCTCTTCTATTGCGTCTCCATTGACTAAGTTGACCCAAAAAAACCTAAGTTTGTGTGGTCGAATAGTGTGAAAAGAGCTTTCAGACTTTGAAGGATTCGCTTACATTGGCCCCCATTTTGACTTTTCCAAATGGACTAGATGGATTTGTGGTGTAATTTGATACCTCTCGGATTGGGTTGGGGTGTGTGCTAATGCAACAGGGTAAGGTGATAACTTATACGTCTCTGCAATTGAAGGTTCATGAGCAAATTTATCTAACCAATGATGTTGAGTTTGCGGTGGTGGTTTTTGCTTTAATGATTTGGAGACATTACCTTTATGGAGTTCACATTGATGTTTTCATCGATCATAAAAGTTTCCAATGTGTGTTCACGTAAAGGGATCTTAACTTGAGACAAAGGAGGTGGTTGGAACTACTCAAGGACTATGATATGAGCATTTTTTATCATCCGGGCAAGGCGAATATTGTGGCGGATGCTCTTAGTAGGTTCTTAATGGGGAGTGTGACACACGTTGACGAGGAGATGAAGGAAATGGTAAGAATTGTACACCGTTTGGCTAGGTTGGGTGTTAGATTGGCCGACTCGAATGAAGGTGGTATTCTTGTTCAAAATGGGTCCGAATCTTCCGTGATTGTTGATGTGAAAGCAAAATAGGATTTGGATCCTTCCTTGGTAGAGTTGAAGAAGTTAGTTACCTAAAGGAAGATAGAGGTCCTCTCCCAAGGGGGAGATGGTTTACTATGGTATCAAGATCAGTTGTGTGTTCCGGATCTCAACGGCCTAAGAGGGGTCATCATGAGTAAATCTCATAAATCCTAATATTCTATTCATATGGAGTCTACTAAGATGCATTGGGACTTGATAGAGGTATATTGTAGCATGGCATGAAGAAGGACATAGCCAAGTTTGTGTCGGAATGTCCAAATTGCCAACAAGTGAAGGTTTAACATCAAAGGCTCGGTGGTTTAGCCCAAGACATTGAGATTCCTACTTGGAAGTGGGAGGATGTGAATATGGATTTCGTGGTTTTATTTCCCCGTACTCGTAAACAGTTTGATTCTATTTGGGTTGTGGTGGATCAAATGACTAAGTTGGCTCACTTCTTACTGGTCAAGGCTACTTATAGTGCTAAGGATTATGCTCAATTATATATTCGTGAGTTGGTGAGATTGCATGGTGTACCGAGGTCTATCATATCAGATCGTTGTACCCAAATTACTTCTCACTTTTGGAGATCATTTCAAAAGGGGCTTGGCACTAGAGTTAAATGGAGCACCACATTCCATCCTCTAACCGATGGGCAAGCCGAGAGAACAATTCAAACCTTGGAAGATATTTTAAGGGCTTGTATGCTGGAGTTCAAGGGAAATTGGGATGATAATCTACTGCTCATTGAGTTTGCCTACAATAATAGTTTCCATGCTAGCATTGGTATGACTCCGTTTGAACCTCTGTATAGTAGGAGGTGTAGGTCCCCAGTGCGATGGTTTGAGTTAGGTGAGATGCCATTGTTAGTCCCAGATATGGTTGTTGAAGATATATAGAAGGTAAAATTAATTAGGGAAAGGTTGAGGATGACTCAAAGTCGTCAAATGTCTTATTCGGATGTTAGGAAGAGAGACCTCAAATTTCATGTAGGTGATTGGGTTTATGTAAAGGTATTAGCTATGAAAGGCATTATGCATTTTGGCAAAAAGGGCAAGTTGTGTCCCCGATATGTCAGACCATATAAGATTGTTGAATGAATTGGTAATGTGGCTTATAGATTAGAGTTGCCTTTGGATATGAGCCATATTCATCCGGTGTTCAATGTTTTGATATTGAGGAAGTTAGTTGGTGACCCTAAGGAAATTGCACCCTTGGAAGGTGTCGCGGTTGAGGAAAGCTTGACCTATGAAGAGGTGCCGGTTGAGATCTTGGACAGGCAAGTAAAATGACTTCGCAATAAGGCAGTAGCTTCGATTAAAGTGCTTTGGAGAAATCAACATGTGGATAGTGCTACATTGGAGGCAGAGTTGGACATGATGAAGTGATACCCCCGTATTTTCCTATCTACTCAAGCCAAGGTTCTAGGTTCTTTCCTTTTCCGAATGGTTCAAATTCCTTATTTTCTTGAGTTCATGACATTTCTTGGATACATTTTGAATAATATTTTGACATGAGTTTTAAATGTCTTTTGAAATGATGAATGATGCATTATGCTTTGTGTTGGAATGGTTCTTGTCCTTCAGCCTTGTTCTAGCCATTCGAGGATGAATTTTCCCAATGGGGAGATGATGTAACAACTGAAAAATTTCTGAACCTTCCATCCCAGGTTGAGGGCTGATTGAGGTGGTCTTGGTTAGTTTATGAGTTTCCCGAGTCTCTCTTGAATGACCGTCTTTGAAGAATTCATATTGGTTAAAGTTTTCTTGATGTCTTATGGATGTGCTGACTTTAAATGACCATATCTTTTGGTATGGGATGAACTTTGTGGGCCACAACCTATAAAATTGAAACTCTTCGAGTTATCTTCCCAACACACTTAGTGTCACTCAATTCAGAATTCGGATGTGGAAGTTATGGTCTTCACAGTGGGACTGCCTATGCAGGGAAAATGTTCGGGAAAGGGGAAAGGGGAATTTGGCTTAACGCAGTAGACCAAGAGGGGGTCCACTGACCGTTTGGAGGCTATCGTCCCATGAGCTCGGTCTGTGGAGTGTTCCAATGAGCATCATGGGCCAAGGACAAGGACTCTGAGCCATGTAAGTCTCCACGGACTAGCTCACGGTCTGTGTGAACCCTCACTACTCGTGAGCCCATCCGTGTGGGGTTCCAGTAAGTTTCCAGGATTTGTGCTGAGGCCCGGCCCCAAGTGAGGTTCCACATACCAGCTCACGGTCCGTGTGAGCCCTCACGGCTTGTGAGTCCTATTTGTGTGGAGGTCCTGCGAGGTTCCCCAAGGATTTGTCATTTGTTGTTCCAAGTAAGGTTTCACGGAAGGGACTCACAGACCGTGAGTCACTACACGGTCCGTGTAGTGCACCGTCGATGACTATTTCCAATTTTTCATCCTTGTTTCATTAATGGCTTAATTGTAATTTTAATTAATCCTAGGGCCATTTTAATAATTTTAAACCCTCCTAAAACCCCTGATTGAAGCCCAATTCTCTCCTATTCAATTCAATCTCTTCAATTTCTTCAATTGAATTCAAATTGCTCTCATCCTCCATTAAAGGATAGCTTGAGGATCAAGGGGAAAATTTGATTCTTCTTCAAATTCTTGTTGTTCTTCGCAATATATCTCAAGTATGCGGGATTGGTTCATGGTTCTCATTTCAACCATGAAGACCAAAAATCTTATTCTTCAATTTTCATGAATTTTAGCTTTCTTGTAAATGGGTCTTTTAATTGGTGGACGATTTGTTTTAATTGAGTTTTGGGCTGAGTTCCAATGTTAATTTTTAGGCTATTTAAATTGAATTACCATATTTTGCATTTAAATCTTAAAAGTAGGAATATGCATGATCCCTTTGAAGCCTTTTTAGGCATGGGTAACTCAACGAAGTTTTAAATTGAGATTTCCTTATGGATTTCAATTGAATTTTCATTGGTATTGTTGAATTAAGATTTAACTCACTATTTCCCATTCATTCATCTCATCATTCATGAAATATTCATTACATGAAAGGTTTGAAATGATGAAACTCTTGATATGATTTGGCTTGATTTTGGCAAGACATGGGAATTGACAAGAATGTAATAACATCTTGTCAGGATATGGAGTTTAAGCACTCTGGGTGCTTTACACCAGTTTTTTTTGTTAGAATGAGCTACTCCTTTGCATCGGTCTACTTAATGATTCTTGAAAATTCTTATAAATGTGAATTTTGGGCTTGTAGCCATCTTGCATTGTTCTTGGAATTAAAAGGTTGAAATCTCCATTTTGAAAGCTTGTATAAGTATATGTATTACCATGGGATGAGACTTAGCACCGAGGGATTGGATTCAGGGTGGACTATCTCTAAGGGTTCACACTTCTTTTCATCAAACCATGTGCCGACATAGGTTTTCTCCCCAGAAGGGATTGACTTTTGTACCCTTTTTAAGGGTTGACCTGGAATCTATCTAGCAAGTAGTCTGAATCCAAGTAGTAGCTCACTTGGGTTCCCTTTGTTATCGATTGAGGTCACATCCCCGCTATGATATGTTGGTTGCATTCATGCATCATGGCACTTCATGGCATATTATTACGATATTGTTCCCTTGCTTATATATATATTCTCACAATACGTATATGTGCCCTAGTCATCTTGCTTATTTAGTAGGTCCAAGATCATACGCATTGCATGCCCGCATACTTAGTGCATTTTATGTGCTATCCCATACTCTTTGTCTATATATTCTAACCATGTAGGGACCGGAGGCGATACTCATGTACCGTTGGACGTCTAGCGAGATCCTTATTCTTGTTCACTGTGGTGATCCCTATGCACCAAGGGAAATACCACATTCCCTCTATCTTATGCTTATATTTCATTTTACTTATCTTATGACTTGAGGGTGAGCCTGGGTTGCATCGAGGCCCCTATTTTACTCTTGTAGAGGCATTGTTGGACATGTATCAAATTCTATTGTATGCCATATTATGTGCTTGTTGAGACGTTATAAATTTCATGCTTTGCAATTGTTACTTATGTTTGATTATGCTTCCACTTATGCTATGATGATATGTTGGTTGGTAATGTACTTATGTGGAAAGTGCCTATTTCGTATTTCCCCCATAGCATGAGTCATACTTAACCGCCCCTTTAGAATGTAATCGCGATGTGCTATGTGAATCATGCACATCCCATCCCCTGTAACATCTCTAGAGCTTGAGTCTAAAGCTCTAGAATCCCTTAGAAGTATATGTTGTATATTATGTTATGCTCTTTCGAATTGATGATGTGTGTGATGATGCTAAGATGGCTTGATCGAGGACTCTTGGGTTCTCTTTTGCCATGTCATATCTAGGGCCTATTCTCGAGTCATGATATGATTAGTATACATACGTTGGATATTTTGGGCCGATCTTGTTTGGATATTATGGATCACGCTTGTTCTACCATTTAGTTTAGTCGTGAAGGTCAAGCGGGCAGTGACAAACGTGCTTGGTGTGAGGGAGGTTTCAATGGTTTCCAATCTTGATTTGGGGTACAAAATGTCAAGCCATTGATGGCATTTTAGTAGGTTAAATCTAGTCATCTATATCAGGCATCTTTGCAGGCTTCTAAAGGTATCCGTTGGGGCCCAAATACTTCTAGTGAAGGTGGTTCTTCCTATCCTCCCATATGTAGAGAAAGGGACAATGATAGATCTACATCAGGTCAGGCTAGGTCATCTCATTCTATCTAGAAAAGTTTTGGGGCATCAAGGAAAAGTTAGCGGGGCTAAGCTAGCAGAGATCAGGGCGTCCATTGATGTTTTGAGTTTGAGGAACTAGACCATTGGCTCAGAGATTGTTCAGAGCGTAGGGCAGAGCATATAATTCAATGGCCTACGAGATCAGTTTCTTCGCTCTCTAGTACAGGTCGATAGTGGTACTAGGGTCGTAGATGTGACTAGTATTTGCACTATGATAATCAGAAGAGTTCAAAGTAGTGTTCTAGTTACCCCTTGAGAGTTAGTACAGCCAGCAGTAGAGGTGATGCTAGAAGTGGAGGTTGTTAGTTATATTTTATATAGCTTCAGTAGTTAGAGGTTGAGGCATTTGATAAGGTTATTATAGGTATTATAATTGTTTGCCAATAGTCCACTTCATCTTTATATGATCTGATTCTACATTTTCATATGTATCTATCTATTTTGCTTCTCGCTTCAGCGTGAGTCCTAAGCCTTTTTTACCCCATATTCGTGTGTTGATGCCAGTGAGGGATTCTTAGTTGTGGATCAGGTGTGTAGTTCTTGAGGATATGCCACGGGCCAGTGCATTAGAGTTTGGCAGGAAGTTGGATTGGATTATCGGAGTTTGCCTATAATAATAACTACCAAACTAGTATTTAGATAGCCCTATTCAAGGCATTTAATGATTGACGGTGTTGCACTCCTACTAGGTGTTTTAAGTATATCGAGCATAAATCGTATAACAAAAGCTTGTTACCTAATGCTTTAGCTACAGTTTAGGTTATCTAGGACAAGTTGAGGACTACTCAGAGTCGACACTAAAGCTATGTGATGAGTCCATATTTTGGACTCCTTTAGAGCATAAAAAGTGAAGAGATATTGTCTGCAATGTGCTATTGTGCCTCATCTACTCATTAACCTTGGTGTTTTATTCTAGTATTGAGGATAAAAGTGCGTAGAAGGGAAATACTGAATAACACAATGAAAATGAGCAAATATGCCTAAAAGGTAGTCAAAAATGGTGTTGCCGATTTATTTGGTAGACCAACAAGTGCAACACAGACCGCTTAATGTTGCAGTGTTCAACCCCTTTAGAGTGGAGCAAAAAGGTGATGTTGCAGCAAATTTTGTAGTTCACTGAATAGGATTAGCGATGAACAATAGCATTGTCAAATTTTGTAGAGACCAGGGCCTTCAACTAAAGCATTAAATATGGTGAAGTGCAAATTTAGTATACCGCTAAAGAGTTCAGCGATGGTCGATCTTGAATGTTGAATAGTAAAAAATATGCTTCAAGGCAAAAAGATGTGCATGATTGTAACTAGAATTTTTGAAAGGACACTGTACATATTAGATCATATCACAATTTTCATAGAGTATAAAGAACTTTCCTCGAAGAAAAAGTAAAATCATTTTTAGGATGAAGGGTTTTGAAATTGAAGCTTGGGAAAAAGACTAAGGATTGGGAGAAGAAATTCTTGCTTTTTTCTCTTACCCATATTGATGGCTATATAAAGTGATATTAATTTCTTATTCTTAATTATGTCTAGCTAAAACCCTAATTATTGGAGGTCTATTATGAACATGGGTGCATGATTTTTATTATGGGTCTTATATAATTTGAAAATTATGGTCTTAATTTAAGTGAGTTCATACTTGTTTCCATGTATAACTTATAATCTTAAGCTTGCAAACTCTGGGTTATCTTTAGACTTCAATAGTTGTGTTAATTTGAATGGTTGGAGTTGGCAATGATTGTGATAGCTTAAAACCTTTTGGGGGTTTTTGTATAATGTCATATTTTTGGTTCACTGACTAAAGTAGTAGAAAGTTTTCTTATAAATTTCATAGGTCAGTCGTATCCTATAGTGATTTCGCATGTGAATCTATAATTAGTTCATGTGAAACACTGCTATTGTCTGATCCGATGCAGTGGTTACAAATAATTCTAGCTTGCTCACATATAATTAATTCATTTATTCAAGTTGTGAGATCCATGGGGTTAGATCTTGTTCCATATGAAACACCCCTGAAAATCACTATCAATTGTTAATTTAAATGGTTTCTTACAATCATTTCTAATTTTATGTTACTTGCAACCCCCATTTCAACACTATAATTGCTTAGTTCAATATAATACATCTATACCCGAACAATCATTCTGTAACAACCCAAAATTTTTCCAAATATACTTATGTTTGGCATTCTATGATGTACTACAAGCCATGGTTGAGTTTTTGTACCAACGGGTTGAGTTTATGTGGCCGAATGCAAATTGGGCTAGTTGGTGGCCTAGAGGGACAGTTTCGGTAGTGTACTTCAAAAAGTCATAACTTTTGATGTGGAATGAACCATGTGATATACGATATTGCATATTGAAGCTCTTTGAGTTAGCGTTGCAACACAAGTGGTTTCACTCAATTTGGAGTTCAGATGAGGGAGATAAGGCCCAAACAGTGAGACTATCTGAAATTCGGAAGCCATTGGAGATAGGCTTAGAAATATGGCCAAGGACTTTGACACGGGCTGTGAAACATTTCACGCCTCGTCTATGGTCTCTTCAAGGGTTCCAGTGAGCTATGGGTGGCCTGGAACCACCCCTAAGCCAAGTCTAAACCAACGAAGCCTTGAACGGCTCGTTTGGAGTTTGATGGGCCGTCTACTGTCCCGTTGAGTTGGACAGTGGCTAGTTCAAGGCTTGGACTTGATTTTTAAGGCTAAGAATGGTTAAAAGGGGCCTTTCACGGCCAGTCACATGTTGAACGGACCTTCAAGCGCTTCGTGAAGTGTAACAGAAATTCCTCCGAGATATCGCGTTGGAGAATTTGGCTAAGGGAGGTTGGACGGTTGGGCCAGATGGACTGTTCACTGTTGAATGGCACTGTAGAAGCCGTTTGGGCACTGTGTCCAGTTAAAAGATCCATTTTATTAATGGTATTTTCGTGATTTAATATTTACCTAAGCCCCTTTTTAGTCCCCTAAGGTCTCCTAAACCCCTAAAACATTCCCTAAACCCTCATCCATCCATTATAACTCCCCTATACACTCTCTTAAGATCCTAAGACTTTCTTGTCCTCCATTGAAGCTAGCTTGTAGAATTTGGGGAAAGAAGAATTTATTAAGTTTGATCTTGTTGATTAGTTACTTGAATTAAGGTATAAGGGACTTGATTCAAGGATCGTCTTTCATCCTTGAATATCCGAAGAACCCTAACTCTTTAAATTGATTTTTAAGTTTTTAATTAGTTATGGTTTCTTCCTATATTGTTGGAGATTAGTGTTGGGACTTGAGTGCTATAGTTTTTAGGTGATTTAAACATGATTTTACACTTGAATTCATGGATGATT
>JBCEWC010008759.1:0-19538 GCA_038996855.1 Solanum aculeatissimum | reverse complement strand
TTTATTATTTATTAAACCCTAATATTCTTCTTGATTTATTTTTAATTTTTTATCTATCACATTCTCTCCTCCTTTTCGCCATTGCTATAAGTATAAGATTTCATCTAGCTTTCTTTCATCTTCTTCACAATAAAGTTATCATTACTACTAGCAGAAATAAACAATTTTTTCCGTCATCTCCCCAAGAAAATTCCTCCATTACTACCATCAATGTCGAATTTGTCGACTGGATCTTCTTCAAATACAACTGCATTATGTTGATGTGGGATCAGTGTTGAATTAAAAACATAACTTAACGCAGGACGTCGATTTTTTTGTTGCAAAAGAACACAAAGGTAACAATTTTACCATTTTTATCTTCTCGTGGTGTCATACGACGTCAATTCTTTTATCGTCTTAATTATTAGTTTATTTATTTTGATTATTTTTGTAGAGAAGAGGTGGATGCAATTATTTTCAATTGTACGATGATAAAATACCTCCTCAAGAAAAAAAAATTATATTATATTATATTATAAACGTGCAACTCCATGTACTTGTAAAAACATTGAAATGATTTTAATATCTTGTACAAGAAGTAACAAGCACAATCAAGACTTCGCTTCCCAAAGCCACCTAGAGCACCCCACGTTTCACTATAATTCACGTTATTTCTCTTCCCAAAGCAACATTGAAACCCTAACCAAACAATAAAAAACTGGTAGGATTAGTAAGTGTATTTAAAATAAAAAACTTATCTCTAGTTTAAATAAGGATAAATATTTAATTTGGGAAAAAAAGTTAATAGAATTTAAAAAGTTTATAATCTAAAATTAAATATACGTCAAATTATTGGACTAAAAAAACATAACCAAATTAAAACGAATGAACTAGCATATTTAAAATTTATATTTAGTCGTAAGAACAAGAGTGTATATACTTGGCCCAGGCTTGATTAAAAAAAAAATTACACACGACGTATATACAAAAATAAAATGCACATTATTGTTTTGATTAACTAAAGAAGAAATCTTTGTCTCTTGGGCTATATTATATTGAACCCATAAATACTTGTATCATGCACAATATGTGTTACGGCTTATATAACATTTTTTTTATTTCCTTCATTCTTTCGATGAGATTTATTAAGATATTATATCTAGGTGTTGAATGAACAAACTATAAATACAGAAGAAAAAATTTATCTTCGTGTCCTCACCAACTTCTCCTCACCAACTTCTCCTTACCAACCCTCCTAAGAACCATTGCAATCCCTTCCTCTCTCTTCTGTCAAAACTGTCGACCTCACAACCCCGAAACACAATTACTTGCCAACTCATCGCCTCTCCGCAGGTTGTAGAGAAGCTCTATTATGAGAAACGGGATGCCTGCGAGTCGCTAGAGGAGGAAATGCACGAGTTTTTAATAAGGCTCAATAAGTGAAAGGGTAAGCATCAGACTTATATGATTCTCTTAGACAACGACTTTCCATTGACTCGAACATTCAATGCCTTTCAGAAAATCATAAAGAAGTATCCTAACATTGACCTCAATTATAGCTTGACAGAGAGATAAAATTTCACTGCTAATGCAACGCACGGGATTCTAGAGGACAACACATCCAATATCTACACCGAAAGAAGAAGAATTGCCAAAGATAACTATAGTTGTAGACGCCGGTAATGCATTGCACGTTGTGTCAATGTTATAAGATATTTTGTTATCATTTTAATTTCTTCAATGCATGGGTATGCATGTTTTTTATGTTGTAAGATATTTCGTTAGTAATGAAGTGTACGGATATGTATGTTTTTGATGTCGTAAGATAGTTTGTTAGTAATGCAGTGCACGGGAATATGTATATTTTTTTGTTGTTTTTAATGAAAATGTTGTTTGCTTTAACGGGATGTAGAATCAGAGTATATGTGATTACTTGTTAAGTTAAATTTTGTAGCCAAGGTTGTCTCGTTCGACTACACTAGTTTGGTCAGCGAAATTATTTTTTACTATGTATCATTTTTTGTTGAGTCAACTTCTTCTTTGATTATATTAATTTTCAAAAAATTTACAACAAATTTGCAATATGAAAATTTTGCTTCAACCATTAGGGAAAACGCTCCTCAATATTCTTTTTTTAAAATTTATTTATAAGGAGCAATGCCAAATTATTTTTAAAAAATCAAAACTTGAGAAAGAGACTGTAGTAAACTCAAAAGGTGAGATTTTTTTCTATATTAAGAATGTGAACTTGAAATTGCAATTATTAGCTAATCCAAGAACTAAGAAGAGTGAATTTACAACCAAAAATGAATTTACAGTGGCACATTCAATTAACAATAACAATGAGAATGAAATCTAGTAATATTCAAATAATGAAAACAGGGAAAAAGAATATTACATCCCACAAAGATCGCTCACATCATATTATTAACAATTCGAAGTCATAACAATTCTTATCACTTCTAAGACATAAAGCCACAACAATTAAATCCAAAATTAAAACTTGAAAGCATAAACCAAATAACGATGGCAATTACAAAACACTCGACACTGGGTTGCATCATAATTTTTATCTGGACATTATATATTTCCACCACCTCTACCATCCCATCGGCGTCTAACCCGTCTCCCATCACCCCTTTGATCTTGACTAGTCTCACCCTCTTGGGATGCCCCGTAATAAAATATATTTCATCGACCACCACCTCTCCTAAATATGTTATCTCGAGTAGATCTATTTTTGTTCATCTGAGGCCTTCCATGTGAGAACACTTACCTTGACTTTCTAATGAATGTAACATTATCGTCCGAGTCTAGATCACCAACGCTTGAGAGATCCATGTCATTATTTCAATCCGCGTATGCATTGAAACGACCATTCAAAATATTTTTGAAGTCCCCATATTTAGCGTTGTCCAACACAAGATCACAGTTTCTATCAAATTATTTCTTCAAGGAATTGTACTTCTTATACTCATCCGTCATTGTTGGATAGCCTCCTGCAAAAATTTATACAAGTGAGGCCAAATTATATCTCATCTCCACCAATGTAAAATATACGTATCGTGAAAATTATTAATCCGATTGAGACGCATAGTCCTCAAATTATGGCAACAAACGATACCTTCACTTTTAAAATTTTTACAATTGCATTCGAGATATTGGTTGTCCAATCGATACTCCACAGTGTAAGCAAAGCGATTGCCATGAAAATCACTCCTGATTGAATGATCTGTTACAATATACTACTCAGCTCCCTCCACTATATCAAAATCATGATTTTTTCTATTTCACAGTGGTACAATCTCTTCAAATGCTTGTTGAGAAAGATATCATAAACCTTTTGAGTGTGATGTATTTTAACCAGCATCTCCCAATCAAATCCATTAAAGGGTGGTGAATGCATCTTTCTTGAGTTTACCTCTTCTTGTAGTTTCTTCTCGTATTTGTATCGCAAGGCTATCTCATATTTCTAAACAAACTGCCTTTCAGAATGTAGATTATAGAACCATATTCTTCCTTCAAGCTCATACTTTTGGATGAATGCACCCCAATTTTCCTCGAATTAATTTATGGTGATCCTATTGAAAATTATTGATTTGAATTCTAACTAGGCAGACCTAAAATCACACCCTTTAGCCTTGCAGAAAGCTTTGTCATAATGTGCCAAATGCATTATTTGTGTATTGTGTCTGGTAGCACCTCTCTAATTGTTGCCTTGATACTCTTACAATGATCTGTGAGGATAGTTGTTGGAGGTGCATTGCCCATTGTCATCAGCCAAGTTGACAACACAAACTTGTATGTCTCAATATTCTCACCTGTGAACAAAGCGCAACCCAAAAGAATCGATTGTTTGTGCTGATTCACACCAATGAGCGAAGCAAATGGCATGCACCATTGATTTACAAGGTAAGTTGTATCAAAACAAACAACATCACCAAACTCGCAATACGCATATTTGTAATGTGTGAGAACCCATACTACCTTGCGAAGTCTTGCACTATTATCCATATCGATAACATTAAAAAAATTATCATCCTTCAGCTGTATATTGGTGAAGAACATTAGTACTATTGCGACATCCGTCGACAGTGTCCTCATCCTTCGCTGTTGAAGAATATAATTTCAACAATCTTTGAGAGTGCACCCCATTCTATCAGGCCCACCAGCTTTGACTTCCAGTAGTCTTATGATCTTCGAAGGTCTTATTCCTGCAATTTCTTGACTTTTAAGGCTTCTCTTCAATGTCCGGCTTATCGTTTTGTGAACGCTAAAAAATGAGACAAATGAGGTATCGATTGGTGATTGTGCTCTGTCACAACTTTTGTAACCTGACATGAACAATCAGATTCCACAGGGCAATTAACTCTTGATCTACAATCTACCCTTTTACTTGTTGTCCTAGGTGGAGATTTTCCACTCCTGTCACAAGGAAACCACAAATACCTAACATATTCACAATCTAATTTATTTGTGCTCTTCTTAACAACACCGAAACCAGTCAGACGACAATGTTGCTTGTAAAATGAGAAGAGAGCTTCAACACTATCAAAATTCATACCTTCAACAGGACCATCAATATATTGTTGCTCCAAAAACTTATCATTATTTTTTGGATATTCTTCATCTTCTTCGAACCATATATCCTCAAAGTCAGATTCTTCTCCATCTGAAACACTTTGAGATGATTCTTGCTCTATTTGATTAGACCTATTCAACTCTTCATGAAGCAAGATTGAAAGATTTTCATTAGAACTGTCCAAAAAAGCATCAGGCCATTTCCATAGCCACCTTCTGAAGCTTCATCATGTTCCTTATTTGTGCATATCAAACTATCACTTTTAGCTAACCCAAAAACATCATTCAATATTCGATTTATTTCACTATTGCCATCACTACGATCCAATTTGATAAAATTGTATTACTTGAATTTACAAATAGCCAAACAAAAATTAAGATTTAATTAGAGATATATTTGTAGAGTTGGTAACTTTGGAGGGAAAGCTAAGATGTGGAGGAAAAGGCTAAGATGAAAAAGTTCTAAGGAATGATACTGTGAAAATATTTTAAGGAGGAAATAATTTTTTTTTTCAAATATCTTGATAACTTAAAACTAATTAGCATGACTTGTTGGAGAAGGGTGAAATATGTGTAGTTGCAGAAGAATAGTTTCTCAATGATCATCTCTTGTGATTTGTCTCTGTCTATTTGTTACATGTTTTGACTTTGAAGTTTTTTATTTTTATTGACCTGCTTGGACAGAGTAGAATGAATTTCTTTTCATAATTTTAAGTGTGTCATTCAACAGGCAAACTTGTGTCTCTATTAAAAGTATATTATTTCTCGTTTAATAGTATTTTTTAATAAAAGACTCACCAGTAAATTCATCCTAAAAAAAGTCAAAACTAATTAGGTACGTATTATTTGACGCTACATCTATCGTTAAATTTAATAAATTTAGTGCAAAATTTTTAATCGTTAATTCTGTAGCTACAGATTTAACGCCAAATCTTGGCATGCTATTTAGCAATGAAAACTAATTTTCGTGACTAATTCGTAGCTAAAAGTAATGTCCATTCTTTAACTTTGATCATTTGCAACTAAATAACACTTTCATAGTTAATTTGTCGCTTAACAAATATTATTTTGTGGCTAAGATCCTGTCACTCTCCATAACTTTATTCTCACATGCACCTATATTTCGAGACTCATTCTTACATATGAGAAGCATATTAGGGTCATAAGAGACTCCTAGTACTTAGCCGAGTTCAAAACTTTCCTATAAATTGAGTTTCTAGCGTTAGATTATGCAAGGGTAAATTTTAAATGATTATAAATCTTAACACATAGAAATTTATGTGTCCCATGTCCTACTAAATGAAATCGCTTTGAATTATCTTTCCAACACCACTAGTTTCACCTTATTTGGAGTTCGTAGTCAAAGGTTATGACCATTCTACTGGAGAGCGCCAGAGCAGAGCTCATCTACGAAACCCTATTACGGGTAGTGGATTAAAGTACGATCCATCTATTACACTCATGGAAAAAGTTCTAAAAATCTAATTTTGAGCCCAGACTTCACATATTCATCTAAGGGTCGTAAAGTAACCTACGGGTCATGGTTTGGTCTCGTGGAATGTTTTAGAAATCTCAAAAGTTGCCCAAAAGTTTATGGAAGAGTCCTTACAGGTCGTGGAAATTTCTACGAGCCGTAGATGGGCCTGTAGATGGCTTTCAACAATTTTTTTAAAGTGTTATTTTTGTCTTTTTCCACCTTTTTAAACCCTAGACTTAACGTTTATATACCTAAATGAATTCCTAAACTTGTCAGTACATCCTTTTTACGCTAAAACCCCACTTATGAATACATTAAATATTGCCTATAACTGTGTTAGCATCAGCGAGCCAGGAAGCCACCAGGGGTTAAGTTGTAAGGATTGCGTTCATATGGGAATGGGAAATAAGGTAAAGGTTGTATATGTGGAATATGGCTACGGTTGAGGATAATTGTGATTGGTTGGGTATCAGCTAGTATGTCGAAGGCACATATATTTAGCCTATTGATTTGCTGTTAGGTGTTAGCGAATTGTGTTGATGGGCTATGAGGTTGACCTTCTGAGGGTCCCTTATAGATTGTTATATTGATTCTCGGATGCGTAATGATGAGTTATTATATTTCTGATTAGTTGGGGCGGGCAGAATCGTTGTATGATATTGAGCATGGTTATGACTATTGTATTCAAAATCTATTATAAGTTAGGGGTTGGGATCCCTATGTGGTTCGAATGGGAATCTCCAAGTACACCTTTATTCTTACTTTCGCGACTGAATGTTCTATTAGTGGGGGATGTTGTAATGATCCTCCAGGACATTTATGTAGTTCCAAAAATATTTTATTAATTTGAGTATTTTCCTAGTGACCTCAGGCTATTTGTAATTTACTGGCATTGATTATTCGATCGTTGGAAGAATCGTTCACAATTATGCCATTTTTTGAGTTAAACGAGAAATTATAACTATAAAATGAATTTTCATGTAAAGTCCTAGTAAATGGCCTCAGAGCAGAATTCTGACAGTTCCATCAGCTCTGGAGCGATCAAATTAGGTTAGGAGCATGTTTGGTGCAATTATGTCAAGCTTTTCCAAAATTAGCCTCCGAAATGGATCAATAGTTGACTTTAGTCAATGTCCTTGGGAAACGTGCCTCAAATGGGAATTCTGACTACACCATTGAATCTAGAACATCAAATTTGGTCTAAGAGGATCTTTCATTTGATTCTTGGAGCTTCTGAGTATGTTTAGGCCCTTTCGATAAATTCTTATATTATGAAATGCGCCCTTATTAGAATAAAATGAACTCCGATAGGAATTTTGATGATACCGCTGAGTCTAAAATGTCATTTTTGATTAGATTTCATATATGGGTTGTATTGTTTTCTTCCCGATGAAGTCATAACATCGAAATTGAGTTTGAGCAGTCGTTGAAAAATAAAGGGCGGTGCTGTCAGGGCCAAATGAAGGACTTCCATGTGGCAATCGGTGTACATTTTTTTAAAAAAAATTTAAAAGGTGTGCAAATCTGGAAAATTTACCAGAAAACAAAAAAAACGTACAATGTTGTCCCACCGCACCATTTCGAACACAATTTCTCACCCATTGTTTATCCAATTTTAGCGATTCAGAAGCCTAACTTGTATATTTTTCTGCGAGAAACATCGTAGGGGATTCAAAAATTGATTTTGTCACACAGTTGAGATAAAATTAAGCTTTTCTGCTGTATTATATGGTTATTTTTGTAATCTTCAAGTTACATTTTCTTATTCATTTCGAATTGAATTTTAGTGGAATTTGAGTCTGTTTTATGTATTTTTATGAGGCGCACACCGTCGTAATGTCAGAATTAATTGATAGCGCTCCGTTTGGTGCGAAAATGGATTTCTAGCTGTTGTTATGTTACAATTTTTTCAAAAACTTTTTGTTGTGATATTTTGGTCGTTTCATATCGAAATTAAGTAAAATGGATTTAAACTGTACTACTTTTTGAGACCTACACCATGGTATATTCAAATTTTGTTAATTTGATCAGATTGTTTTGTAAATTAGTAGAGAAGCTGCTGTAAATAAATGGTTCTTTTTATTTGATAAGAAATGCAACTTCATTTCTGAGTCGTTTCTCTGCATTCTGGGATCTATTTTGGGCTCAATTTATGGATACAGACTCAGGGAGATGAAGGAATCATTTTATGAGAGTTAGTTTCGTATTTTGGGCATGCGCCCCATTTTCCTCGTTTTAATTGCATTTGATGTAATTTCCCTTATTTCTTAAGATATTATAGCCAAAATGGGTGTATTGATATTGTGATTCATATTTTGACAGCTGAGTGACATTTGGAAGTGGTTAGACAGGGTAAAACTCATGTGGACTATTCTGGAGTGCATGAATTCGCTTTTCAGGTAGGCTGGGCTTCTTTATCTTTTAGACTAAGCTGAAATGGATATTGTGGTTGTATGCGGACTAAACCTACTGAGATATATATGCGACATGTAATGATATGAGATGTATGGATTGTATATAATTATATGAGATATTGGTTACTGCAATAAGTGTGATATTAGTTGTAGCTATGATATTAGCTGAGTTTTGAAACTGTAGAACTACGAAAAGGTCCGTAAAGGCTGGATATGGGCTAATGCCTTATGATAGGTATGTATTTGAGCTTAACTCTTATCTGTAAGAATGTGTACCCTAATGTTACTGAGATATGTTGGTTGTGAGGCTGTTTGTTGAATACACACTATTCTGTGAACGGACATTGGTATAGATATGATCCTAATGGGTCGGTTTGTTTTGGATACCTATGATACCTGGTATAGATATGACTCTATTGGCTTTGGTTGTTCTATTTACCAGTGATATACCTGCCGATATTTTGGGTCTGGGACCCTATTGATTATTCTTGGGTTCGAGGCCTAGTTGACTATTTTTGGGTTT
The DNA here is from genome assembly GCA_038996855.1 of Solanum aculeatissimum. Classification (NCBI taxonomy): domain Eukaryota; kingdom Viridiplantae; phylum Streptophyta; class Magnoliopsida; order Solanales; family Solanaceae; genus Solanum; species Solanum aculeatissimum. The sequence goes on along the minus strand of JBCEWC010008759.1, from coordinate 10,564 downwards.
GAGGTCCTATTGATTATTCCTGGGTTCGAGGCCTAGTTAACTATTTTTTGGTTTGAGGCCCTATTGATTTTTCCTGGATTCGAGACCTTGTTGACTATTTTTGGGATTGAGGCGCTATGGGTTATTTTTGGGTTCGAGTCCCAGTTGATTATTTTTTAGTTCGAGGCCCTATTGACTATTTTTGGATTCAAGGCCAAGTTGAATATCTTTTGGTTTGAGCCCCTTTTGAATATTCCTGGGTTCGAGGCCTAGTTTACTATTTTTGGGTTCGAGGCCCTATTGATTATTTTTTGGTCGAGGCCCAATTGACTATTTTTGGGTTTAAGGCCCTATTAATTATTCTTGGGTTCAAGGCCCAGTTTACTATTCTTAGGTTCGAGACCCTATTGATTATTCTTAGGTTTGAGGCCCAGTTGACTATTTTTGGGTCCAAGGCCCTATTGATTATTGTTGGGTTTGAGGCCCAGTTGACTATTTTTGGGTTCAAGGCCCTATTAACTATTCTTGGGTTTGAGGCCTAGTTGACTATTCTTGGGTTTGAGTCCTCATTTGATATTATAGGGGTTCGAGGCCCCAAGTGACAATTTGGGGTTCGAGGCCCAGGAGACAGTTAGAGGTTTGAGCCCCTATGTGATATTGTATCCTACACTAGTTGAGATCTCATACCATCGATTACTGGCCCATGTACCCCTCCACCTACGCACACCTCTTGATTGTGCATAAGTGTACGTTTTGGGCTTATGGGGGCCCAGTTGGCGTACATGCATAGACACTAGGGTCTTACACCCACGTACAGTACTATACCTTGATCGTGGGATAGTAGTGATGTGGTTTCTACTCCAATTTCATTAGTTGGTTTCATTGTTCACTGGCTATTTCTGCTCAGTTGGGTCGTCGAACATCATAGACATAGTTGACACTTGTTCTTCTGATTTTGTCAGTTGATATCATTGTATATTAGTGAGGTTGTTCAATTGAGGTTCTGTGGTTCTACAAATACGCTTATTATTTCACTCGAGTTCAGATACCTGGCTTTTCAGTACTTTATTACATTTGTTCTTACCATATTTATTGTATTTCACTCAGTCGACCGATGATGCCTACTGAGTGCCTTTCATCGGTACTCACCCCTATATTTCTGCATCTTCCCATGGTGCCGGTCCAGATACTAGCCGCAATCACTGAGTTAGTTGTTCGCAGATGATTCAGGAGACATTGGTGAGCATCAGCAGCTTTGGACATACTGCAGTCTCCTTCTATTTAGTGGGCCATATTTTATATTTAGACACTGGCTTGTTATATTTGTAGTATAGAGTTGTACGTGTAGGCTGTTATTTTGGTTTTGTATGTGTCTATGTATATCTTACTGTGAGTCTATCGTAACTCTGTACAGGTGACTTCTAGGTCCTGGGATAGGATGTTGTTGGCTTGGTTATATGTTGTTAGTATCTTTATTACTAGTGTTTCAGGACATGTATCGTGGGTATTGGGTTGGGTTGCTTATAGACAAGTTCTAACACGCGCCATCATGACCTGAGAGGTTGGGTCGTGACAAGTTTGTGGCTCAATTTTAAATATTCAATTCAATTTCATTTGAATTAAATCCAGATAACCCATATTCTTTCCCATGATCTGACTCATGTCCTAAAAATTTAATCTCAACTATCCATCCTCTTCATCCGACGATCTTGATTAAATTATTTAATATTTTCCTCTTTTTGATTAACCTATACCCAAAATCCCTAATTCTTTTCCATTTTTTCATTTTGAACCTCCATAGACACTGTCGACCCTCTCCTCTACTTCAACATGGCCGCACCATATCTCCCTCACTGCCAAAGCCCCTCTACTCTACGACGTCGGCAAAACCACTCCAACGACATCAGTCGCACCTTTCATCCTAACCATCTCCCACCAGAAATCCATCCCAAAATCCAAAGTTGGCATTGACTCTCCTTTCCCACCGTCAGTGCCTCTTCACCTCCTTCACCTCCCCACAATTGGAAACCACCGGCAGTCGCTCAGATCCTCTCTCGCCGGCAAACAACAACCAAAACATTAACCCTTGTTACTCTATTTTTAGGCGAAAATTGCCGATAAAACACCCCAGCCCCGCTGACAGACTTCCTCGCCGTCTCCCTCTTCTCTCTTCCCGTTATCCTTTTTTCTCTTTCCCTCCAATTTTTTTAAACCCCTACCGAGAAAGCCCTCCAACCCCTACCCTCTATTTTCTTAAACTGCCATCCTTTCCACCGATGACAACCACCCGATGACATTCCCTTCCTATCCTTCTCTGATCTTCTCTCTCCCCTCGCCAAAACCCCATGCCGATGCCACCCTAAACGAACCTCTTTCCCCATACCTAATAGTCATCCTCTTCCCCCTCTATCGATCGCCTTTTCCTCCACCTCTTAAACCCACCAAGAAACACCCAAAAAATCAATACCCATATGTCCTTTCCTCGTTATCAGAAAAACTCCTCAAGCCAGCGCAACGACATGCTAACTCTTGTTCTATCAACGAGAATAATAGTAAGGGAGCACCACCGGTTTGACTGACAAACTCCGGTCAGAATCAATTAAAATTTAATCAAGGTTATTATTTACGGACTTATTTCAGTATGTTTTAGTTAATTTTCTATCATCTTAACTGTTTATTTTCTTGTAATTGATTAACTCATATAATTTTGCTTTTTGTTCTAGCTCTTGAACTTTCATGCTAATAATGGAATATGACTTTGATTTTTTTCTGTGATATGATTAAACTTAGTGTACAATACACTGATTCTTGGCAAAATTTGCTTTCTTTGACTGTTTATGCTTCAGATGGTTGACACAAGTATGGTAGGATCTTGATTTTGGGGATTATTTATAAAAATTAATATTTTGTTCTCACGCTGCGGGAGGGTACCTTTGGCGTAGCTGGAACTCAGAGACTACTGCTAGCCCCCAAGCGAACTACTCAGCTTCATCACATTCGTTCAATCACAATTAATAGCGGAAGACATCAATAACAAAGAATACTCAATGAAATAAAATGAAATGATAATATGAAAATATAGCCAAAGGCCAAACAATCTATCCATCAACTAAGTAAGACTAGTGTGAAAGAGACTTGCCAAACATAACATCCAATCATAACTTGACAGTCTAGTCTATGAAGCCTCTAAATATCGACTAAGTGGTACCAATTATAGTTCCATGGCTACCTGAAAATAAAATAGAATAAGTCTGAACTCAATGCTAGAAAGAACCATAGTATCCTCCAAAAGTAGGGGAGGCCTCACCAATCACTGCATGTAAATAGGTCTTCAATGGAGCACCTGCTGATGACCGCTAGTACCTGCTTATGCATCATGAATAGATACAAACCCAAATGGGCGTCAGTACGTGGGATGTACGAGTATGTAAAATAGCTAAGTGAAACAAATATAGGTAGAATAACAATAACGGAAAGATGCTCAATCAAGAAGTCAAAGGTCTATCTAAAGAAAGAATAAAGAGTAGAAAATGACCAATCAATACAATCCAAATCAACCCAATCCAATCAAGTCAGAGTACTATCAATATGAAACCTATCTGGGAGTTTCTCTTATACGACAACAATCATTTAGAAGCTAGTGATTGTACAACAATCTTGTTGATATTGCCACAACTGTTCAGTACTTGTCAGGATAAAAAGAACGAATCGAATCCATAATGGATCCAGGTCTATCAATCAGGTCCTCTATTATTTCATAGACCATATCGAGAGGAGAGACCTGACTTAGCTGATTCAATCCTCTCCTACGCTTGGAAACTTAGTTAATGAGTTCGAGTGGTATTTACTCTTACCCATTTTGGTGCTCGATACTTTTTCCAAGACTAAATGCTCATAATACCATTAATCTCCAATAATGAGTCTCATAAAGACTCTAATCAACTCAATTCGTCACATTAGCTATCAACTCTTTGGTTACATTCTTTTTAAGGTTCACCTCTTGTCTTTTAGAGATCCTATCATGCATCATTCTAACTCATACATTCTGGAAAAACAAAAGTAAAGTTAAAGCATTAAGGGATTTTATAGGCTCTTCAGGCTCAAATTACACTCATGCATGCTCATTTATTAGAAATATGTAGAAATAATAAGAATTCATGCTAAGGTTCATATAATATGGAAAGATCATCTATTTCAAGTACTTAATTCATAAAAGCTATCATTCCTGTAAAATTATATAGAAATATATTAGATTTTAAAAAAAAACCTTCAAGAATAATTTCTGAAAGACTCAATTCATTCACAACTCCATCCATACGGTTTATGGGGCACATGGAAGAACAATATCCATGTTCTGATTAGCCTTATACACCTGAAAATTCAGATTTCGGAACTGCTTGAAAGAATTCTCAAGTTTATGCTTCAAACCCTAGCCTTTTTCTCCCTTGAAACCTTGCTCTACGTTTGAAGGGTGAGTTTTTTCGTGAAAGAGGTGATTTGATAGGTTTAGGACTTGTTTAGGTATAAAAATGTCAAGTCTAGGCTTTAAAAGGGTGGGAAAAGACCAAAATAACTCTTTAAAAAAGGTTGTCAAAAGTCATCCATGGACCACTTTTATGGCTCGTGGAACGTACCACGACTCGTGGGTCACTTTCATAATATTGTGGGCACATTTATTAGGTTACTGAAACCTTTCACGAGACCTATCCACGACGCGTATAATACTTTACAACCCGTAGATGGATTCGTGAAGTCTGGGGTAAAAATTGATTTTCTAGACCTTTTCACGAAACCTCACCTTACGGGTCGTACTTCAATTCACGACCCGTATATGGTTTCGTTGAATTCCCTACGCTGACAGTGTTCAGTAAAATAGTCATAACTTTTGACTCTGAATTTCAAATGAGGTGAAACTAGTTGTATTGGAAAGCCAATTCAAAGAGATTTCATTTGGTAGGTCATGGACCATCTAATGCTTTTTGTGATAAGAGTAATGATCTTTTAAAGTCAACCCTTCCATAATCTATCACTATAAACTTAATTTATAGGAAGGTTTTGAACTCGTCTAAGTGTTTTAAGTCTCTTGTGACCCTAATACACACTCCACATGTAATAATGAATCTTGAAACGTGGGTAAATATAAAAAAAATAGAGTTATGGGGTGTCACAATTGTTGTGTGTGATTTTTAATTAGATGAATAATTTTTGTATTAGACTATTTTCGGTAATGAGCAAAATATTATTGTTGTGTATAAAGAAATTTTGTATAATCCACTACTAGACAGTCTATACTTGTAAGCTTGAGGTAATTAGCCGTTTAATTGTGGAGTTGATTATGGTAAATGTCTCTTTTCCTTTTATGGAACAGATTGTGATGGTTAAAATAAATTAAATTATTTTCCTTTTTTTGATGACCTTCTTTTGGAAAAACATTTTTACCATCTTGTAATTGATTCATTTCCTTAATAATCCCTTTGACAATTGCTATATAAATTAGCCTTTTTCCATTCTCTAAAAAATACCCTTACAATATACGAACCTTCATACACTCTTTAGAATACTCTCTACACAGAATACTCCACAAAAGAACTCTCCATTTTTCTTCTCTAAAAAATAATAATATTATTATCTTCTTCGCAATATCAAATCTATTTTCATTCAAGATCACGTTTGGTTTCAACATTAGTAGATTAATTGGTGAGTTTTCATTTTTTCCATTTATTCATATATTCATAAAATTGTTTGTTTAATTTATTATTTTATTTCATCTTTGGTACTGCTAGTTCATTTTTTAAGTGTTGCGGGTCCTTTTAATTTCTTACATATAACGATGGAAGAGTCGTCTGGGATAGGAGGAGGATGACTTTTTAAAGTTTTTAGTATTATTGTATTTTACTTTTTTTGCACAATGATGTAATAATATAGCGAAATTAGGGATCTGGTTAAAAAGGGGAGGGGAAATTATGTGCTAATTGCTTTACTTTTACTCCTATTAATTTGTTTTGGTGATGATTTTAGGCAAATGTTAATTTAAGTCAATAACTAAAATATATCATGTGTGCGTTGTTTAATTTGGTCAAGTATGAGTGTGTTAAGAAATTTTTTAGATGTCATGCCTATAGGTTTTATAAGTTTTTTTGTTATTTGTTTCAAGCATGTCAAAAAATACATGTTTTAGATATCATGTCTATAGGTCCTAAATTTACTTTCTTTGTTTCAAGCATATTTAAAACGTATATCACTTAGAGACCGCACCAATAGAATTTAATAAGATTTTAAATAGTGTTTTTACATGCTTATAAAATTTTCTAAAAACTAACATTATGTTGCTAGAAGTCATGTCTATAGGGATTTATTCAAATACATACAATAGAAATCATGTTTCTAGGGTTCAACTTTTCTCTCATGTTAGAAATCATGTCTCTTAAAATAATTAATATTTTATGTCATGTTTAGAAATAATGCTTATAGGATTAAATAGACTTTAATAAAATTATATGTTAGCAATCATGATTCTAGATTTTTTAGAAATCATGTCCTTAGGATATTTTATATTATTAGAAATCATGTTTATAGGATTTTCTCAATTGTTAATATATATTATTCTGATATTTTTCCAACGTTTTAGAATATTTTCATAAGTTTTAATATAGTAATGTCTTTCAAAAAAAAATTCTCAAATTTAAAATAAAGATGTTTGAATATCGTTTGGGATGTATACACTTAGCATGCTACACACTTTGCCCTATTTGTGTCTTTGAAGCATGTTGAGTTGTTTGAGAGGCATACTTGAGATTTATGTGCTAACTGCTCGTCTTATCTGTTTTATTGTGATGCGGAGTCTAATAAGATCCCTAGATTTATTTTTAGAACTTACCAAAATTAGAAAGTCCAACGCCTCTTGGACCTTAGGAGGGATGGTAGGCACTTTTTGGAATCGTTAGACTTTTTCATTTTTCTTTTAGTACGTCTTTAAGTATAAAATAAACCAACTTAGGAGGGGTGGGGTTATATAGGACCCTCAGACATGATGACTAAAACTCGAGCTTTAATGGGAACAAAACTTTGATTTTCGTCTCTCGGCTTAAATAAGTCATGTGAGCTAAAATTGACAAAATTTAGTTTTGTCTTCCAAAAATAAAAGCCAAGTAAACTAATTCGAGTGAAAAATAAATCGCTTAGTTTAATTTTTCTCTCTTTTTCTTATTTTAATTTCAATTATTTGGGGTGGATTAGTCCTTTAATTTATTTGTCTACTTTCGTATTTACTTATTTTTATCACTTAGGCATTTTTATGGTAATATTTTTATAAAATAAAAGACCTTATTTTTCAACCCCCACATAAATGAGAGATATGGCATGGACCCACATTTGTGGACCTCGAAGGGTGCTTAACACCTTCCCTTCAGGTAAATTGAACCCTTACCCGTTCTCTGGTGAATCAAACCTTTAGCCTTAGAATTAGGTTTCGAATGGTGTCCTAATGCACCTCAAAACATTAGGTGACGACTCTTTAAATTTTTTCAATATCCCAAAAGAGTTGTTTGTCACGACTTTATCCAGGTTACCTTAAGAAAAATTTAATAAGAGGTATAATTTGACTAAAATAACCCTAATAAATATTTTTAAATCATTATGGAAGTTAGTCTCTATTGATGGACTATTAAATTTATACATTAATTATTTTAGTTAATGGTTGTGTTGTACAACTACATTAAATGATAAAGAAATAATATCAACAGTTTAACAAGATAAAGCTAAAAGTTTCTGCACTTTTCTTGAAAAAAATTTGCCGCTTTGTTTGTAGTTGAAAATTTTATAACTTTAAAATTTAGTTTAAATAAAAGTGACCACCACAATTAACGTTATAAATTTCTCAAGCTATGAATAGTTATCACGGAGGTTTGGAATATATTTATAATACTTAGCTCGGCCAAAAGTATGACATAGCTCCGCCACCACAGTACCAAATAACATACACATTCTAGCATACTAATATACACATTCTAACATATTCATTATAGAACCATCGGAGTACGAATGTACATACACGTTCTAAATAGCTCGGCAATATATACCGAAGATAATCTAATTTACGATGTCCTAAACCCCTCAAATATAAAGCTAAACCATAGATCCACCACCAATTTGATGTTGCACAACATCAATTTCATCCCAATCCTCCATCTTGAGTTGTCAATTTCATCTCAATCCTCGAGATGGAGGATTGAGATGAAATTGATGTTGTGCAGCATCATATTGGTGGTAGATCTATGGTTTAGCGTTATATCTGAGGGGTTTGGGACATCGTAAATTTGATTATCTTCAGTATATATTGTCAAACTATTCAGAACGTGTATATTAGTTTGTACTTTGGTGGTTCAATAATGAGTATGTTAGAATGTGTATATTAGTATGTTAGAATGTGTAAGTTATTTTGTACTCTTGTGGCGAAACTATGTCAGACTTTTGACCGAATTTAGTATTATGAATGTACTTCAAACTTCTGTGATAAATATTCTTAGCTTGAGAAATATATAATGTTAATTGAGGTGGTCAATTTTATTTAAACTAAATTTTAAAGTCATAAAATTTTCATCTACAAACAAAGCAGCAAATGTTTTTCAAAAGAAATGCATAAATTTTTAGTTTTACCTTGTTAAACTGTTAATATTATTTCTTTATCATTTAATTTAGTTGTGCAACCCAACATATCAACTAAAATAATTAATGTATAAATTTAATAGTCTATTAATAGAGACTAATTCCCATAATGATTGAAAAATATTTATTAGGGTTATTTTTGTTAAATTATACCTCTTATTAATTTTTTCTTAAGGGAAGTGTCAAGTCTTATCCTGATAAATAAATTGGGACGGAAGAAATACTAGTATTGAGACTTCGATCATGTAACAGTATAAAATTATGTTTCAATTAAAATAACTCATTTAAATTATATTATACATATATTTTTATCAAATAAAATTATATTGTAAATGCTTATTACAAAAAGTATGGTCAACTCCAGCTGTAACTCCAAACTTTTAAAATATCATATAAAGTGATTGTTTTTTGTCTTTCACATGGAGGAATGCCTATTAATTCAATCTCATAATTTTAAATATATTATGTAAAAAGTCAAAAATAAAAAATTTTGAAAAAAGATATTTTCTTCTATACAAATAAACAAACAAAAAAGACAATCAAATGAGCATGAATCTAGTAAGAAATTCTTGTGGATTTTTCTCCGGCCCCCTCTTTTTTTTTCCTTGTTAGTGAAAACGTAAGAGTCTTCCCAAAGCAAAATTTGTCAAGAGAAACGTAAGAGTATTCCTATTTGTCAAGACTACACCTAAAGATTTCACTTCCCAAAGCCACCTAGAGTCCCTCACCTTTCACTATAATCCATGCTAACTTCCCAAAGCAACATTGAAATCCTAACCAACCAATAAAAAACTTGTAGGGTTAGTAGGTAAGTTGTCTCTATTTTACTTAATGATGAATATTAAAGTTTATAAATTTCGTGATCTAAAAATACATATATGTCAAAAAAAATTGTAATGGCACTTTAATTTTTAACAAAATTCACTTTGCAAATAATTTTTGTAACGGCCCTTTAATTTTTCTCAAGTGGGCATTTATTATTTATTAAACCCTAATATTCTTCTTGATTTATTTTTAATTTTTTATCTATCACATTCTCTCCTCCTTTTCACCATTGCTATAAGTATAAGATTTCATCAAGTTTTCTTTCATCTTCTTCACAATAAAGTTATCATTACTACTAGCAGAAATAAATAATTTTTTCCGTCATCTCCCCAAGAAAACTCCTCCATTACTACCATCAATTTCGAATTTGTTGACTTGATCTGGTTTAAATGCAACTGCATTATGTCGATGTAGGATCAGGGTTGAATTAAAAATCTCATGGACATAACTTAACACAGGGCGTCGATTTTTTTGTTGCAAAAGAACACAAAGTTAAGAATTTTACCATTTTTATCTTCTCGTGGTGTCATGCGACGTCAATTCTTTTATCGTTTTAATTATTAGTTTAATTATTTTGATTATTTTTGTAGAGAAGAGGTGGATGCAATTATTTTCAATAGTACGATGATGAAATACCTCCTCAAGCAAACAAATTATATGAATCTATTAAATCTTGAACAAGAGAGAAAGTGGAAAAACAAAATCAGGATCATTTGCGTTGTTGCACTTGTTATTTTGGCTATATGAAAATGTAAATATCTGTATTAATAATCTTAGTAGTGATGAAAATAGTTGTATTAGTTTTAAGAGTGTTTCTGTTTTATTAACGAATGTATTAGTAGTCTTAATTATGTTTCTATTTGTATTTCTAAATTAGTCTTGATTTGTATTTGTTCTTTTTTATAGATTGTATCAATTGTTGAAAAATACCCATTTGTGATCAATAACTAAACAACAATAGTTCAATTAACTTGCTCCAAACATTCATAAATAATCCACAAAAAATGCAATTGATCAACATGACTAAGCTTATAGATGAAGGTTTATTGCTCAGAGAATCCGCTAATATCCGAAAGGATAATTTGGTCCATATAAT
>JBCEWC010008758.1:0-19540 GCA_038996855.1 Solanum aculeatissimum | reverse complement strand
GTGATTTAATCATGATTTTAAACTTGAATTCATGAATGTTTATTGAAACCCTTATTGATCAACATGCATGTCCCTTTCGTGATTTAATTAAGCATGAGTAACTTGCATTATGTCTTATTCATGGATTTCTACATGTTTTATGATGAAACATCTTTCAAATTATGAAATAAAGTCTTGATTCCATTACCCATGTTCTTGTATCTTACTCATGGAATGTGCACGGTTATTGTTCCATTGGAACCCATGATTGAAACTCTTGATGAACTCGTGTATTCATGTAATATATGACATTTTAATGTATTCCAGTGGCAAAATCGGTGGTCCAAAGGTCCCATTGCAAACCATTTGATGGCACGCCAAATAAGACCTTCAGAACACCTTTTTGTTTTTTTTACAGTTTTTGAGACTTTCCAGAGTGATTCAGTGACAAATTCAGCAATGCGCCGAATGCATTTGGCAGTTAAACTGACCATCTCCCTTTTTGACAGCCTAGACAAGCTTAAGTAAAATGGTCGTAACATTTTACTTCGAACTCGAAATGAAGTGAAATCAGAAGAGTTGGAAAGATAATTAAAAGCTCTACAATTTAGTAGTGGGTAACCTAACCTAACTAATTATGTGCTAAGAGTTATGCCCATTTAAAGTCGACCCTTATATGAAATCACACCAAAACATTCTCGATTATAAATCCTTTGGTGTTGGCTTGAGGTAAGAGATGTCTTATGATCCCAAACCACATGTAATACACTTTGAATGCTTAGAAATCAATCCTTCCTTATTAGAAGTCATCATGTTTATCCTATACATGTACGAGGAATGAATCAACTCTTAGCTTAAGATCTAGGGCATCACAATATCTCTCCCTTGGGAACATTCATCCCCGAATGTGATGGAAACACGCTTGAAAGGAGATGTAAGACAAAGTTTAGCCCTAACATAAATGCATCAATGAAACTTCAACATTATTTTCTTGAAATCTCAAACTTATGCAACAATGCAGCTTAAACATTATTTTCTTAAAATATCAAACTTTATATCAAACATTATCAAAACATGTCATTATGAGTATATATGTATGCAATATGACATACAAGGTCTGAAGTACATGACTTGATATCAAAGATATGATTAACTTATTACCTTAGGCTTGAGTAGAGTGAAAGAGATAAGGACATCCCTTCGTCATGTTTGCTTTGGCTTCCCAAGTAGCACTTTCAGCATATTGATTCCTGCAAAGAACTTTAATGGATGCTATATCTTTGTTCCTTAACGTCTTTACTTGTCTATCAAATATTTCCACCAGAACTTCTTTATATGTCATGTTTTCCTCCACAACAGCTACAACTTACAAAGGTGCTATGGAGTTTAGGTCACCTATATACTTCTTCAACATAGACACATGCAAAACAGGGTGAACAAACTCCATCTCATTAGGGAAATCAAGTTCATAAGCTACCTTACCAAGCCTTCTCAAAATTTTGTAAGGACCCACAAACCTTGGGCTCAATTTATCTTTCTTGCCAAAATGAACAACCCCTTCATGGGTGAAACTTTGAGATATACCCAATCTCCTATATCACACTTAAGATCTCTCCTTCTCATATCTGCATATGACCGTTGTTGTCTTTAAACCATTTTTAGTCTATCTCTTATTATTCTCACCTTCTCTATGGCCTCCAAGCCAAGTCTGAACCTAACAAGGCCATTTCACCTACCTCAGACCAACCAAACAGTGATCTACACCGTCTACATAAAGAGCTTCAAACAGAGCCATTTCGATGCTAGAATAATTATTGTTATTATATGCAAACTCAATAAGTGGGAAGTGATCATCCCAATTACCCTTAAACTCCAAGACATAGGCTCTCAAGATATCCTCCAATATTTGGATGGTCCTTTCAGCTTGGCCATCCATTTGCGGATGAAATGCGGTATTCAACTTTACCTTAGTACCCAAACTTCTTTTGAAGGACTTCCAGAAATGAGAAGAGAATTAAGGACCACAATTTGATATTATTGAGAAGGGAATCTCGTGTAATTGAACCAACTCACGAATGTACAACCTTGCATAATCCTTGGCATAATAAGAAGTCTTGACTAGTAACAAATGAGTTGATTTGTTCATAGGATCTATAATCACCCAAATACAATCAAATTGCTTGTGAGTCCGAGGCAACCAAACAATGAATTCCATATTTATTTACTCCTACTTCCAAGTTGTTATTTCAATATATTAAGCTATTCCACTGGTCCTTTGATGCCTGGCTTTGACTTGTTGATAATTTGGACACTCGACCACACACTTTGCAATGTACTTTTTCTTACCACCCAACCAATATACTTCTTTCAAGTCATGATACATTTTGTAGGAACCAGGATGAATGGAATAAGAAGAGTTATGGGCTTCTTGCAAGATAAAAATTCTCAACCCATCTACATCTAGTACACACAATCGATCTTGGTATCTAAGGATACTATCTCCCCCTTATTAGAAGACCATCACATTTTTTGCTTCAACCAACTTCTTAAATTGAACTAAGATAGGATTGAGGACTTTATTGGACTTCACATCAATAACCAAGGAAGATTGAGACCCATCAAGAACAAACCCACCACCATCATTATTGTCGCTCAACATAATACCCAATCTAGCCTATCGGTGAATCTCTTTTACCAACTTTTTCTTTCACCCTAAACATGAGATATATTACCCATGGACATCCTACTCAAAGCATCAACCACCATATTGGCCTTCTGGTGATGATAGTGAACACTCATTTCATAATCTTTGAGAAGTTCAAGCCATCTCTGTTGCCTCAGATTCAAATCCTTTAGAGTGAACATATACTGCAAGCTCTTGTGGTCAATAAACACATAAATATGAACCCCATAGAGATAATGTTGCCAAATTTAAGGGCAAACACCACAATGGCCAGTTCAAGGTCATGAGTTGGATAATTGAGATCATGCACCTTTAATTATCCAGAAGTATAGGCTAAAACCTGGACATTCTGCATCAAAACATAACCCAGCCTAATAACCTAACCCTAGATGCATCACAATATAGCACAAAACCATCCAAACTATCTGAAATAGTCAAGATTGGGGCAAAAGTCAACTTATCTTTTGAATTCAGGAAAATCTTCTCACATACATCAAACCACACAAACTTGGAATTAATTTTGGTCAATTTGGTCACTGGGGATGCAATTAAAGAAAACCCTTCTACAAACTATCGATAGTAACCTAACAAACCCAAAAAATTCCTTATGTTAGATAGAGTTAAGGGTCTTGGCAAGTTTCACACCACCTTTGTTTCCTTTGGGTCAACCATAATACCCTTATCAATTACCATATGGCCAAGAAAAGATACATCTTCCATAAACAATTCACACTTGCTGTATTTTGCGTATTATTTCTCATCTCTCAAAGTTAAGGACCAGTCTCAAATGTTCCTCATGTTCTTTCTCACTTCAGGAATAGATTAGTACGTCATCAATAAATACCACAACAAATAGATCAAGGTGCGGTTTGAAGACCCTTTTCATAAGATCCATGAAGTTTGTAGGCACATTTGTCAACCCAAAAGACATCACCATAAATTCGAAGTTCCCACACCTTATTCTAAAAGCTATTTTAGGAATATCTCCTTCCCTAAACCGCAATTGATGATACCCAAAATGAAGGTCAATCTTAGAAAAGTGTCTAGCCCCTTGTAGTTGGTCAAATAAGTCATCTATCCTTGGAAGTGGATACTTATTCTTAATGGTGAGTTTATTGAGTTGAAATTTTTTTAATTCAAATTAGGAGTGACCCATGTTTCTTCCTCACAAATAGAATTAAAGTACCCCAAAGAGACTTGTTAGGCCTAATAAATCCCTTTTCCAATAAATATTTCAACCTATCCTTAAGTTTTTTCAACTTTGTTGGTGCCATTTTATAGGGTGGAATTGAGATATGTTTGATATCGGGAAGGAGATCTATTCCAAAATCAATTCCCCTTGCAGGAGGAATGCTAGGAAGATCTTTGGGAAACACATCAGGGAAGTCATTGACTATAGGGATTGACTTAAGAAATGGAACTTTGGAAGACACATCCTGGACCCTATACATATGATAGATACACCCTTTAGAAATCATCTTATGGGCCTTAAGGTATAAAATGAACCTACCCTTTATGACGGAATCTTGACCTTCTAATTATAATATGGGCTCATCGGAATTTAAAACTTGATCTAGTGGGTTCTACAATCTATGGTGACACAGGATACATGTAACAATCCATACCAAGGATGATATTGAAATTGACCATAAATAATTCAATGAGATCACACCAAAGGGTCTTATGCTTATACACACGGGAACACTTTTATAGACTCTTTTAGCCACTATAGACTTACCCATGGGGGTGGACACAAGGAAAGAGTCATGTAAAATTTAGAGACTAAAATTGAACCTATTAGCAAAGAAAGGGGTCACAAAGGCTGGGTTAGCACCCGGATCTAACAACACATAAACATCAAAATCAAGTGCTTTCAGCACACCTGGGACTACATTTGGTTCATCATCCACCTCTTTCCTCACTTATAGTACATAGAAGCTATTGTTACGAAGAGCACCACCTTGTTCACACCATGAGGCATTTGACTCGATTGAGCATCTTTGCCTTGAAGACAAACACCCTAACCTTTATTATGATCTTTGGGACAATCAAACATCTTATGACCAAGTTGGCCACATGCAAATCAACCACTACTCTCCCGATAACACATACCTCTATGGTTCTTACCACACCTTTAACACTTAGGAATAATCTGTCCACCATTACCACCATAAGCTTTGTGGTTGGTCACCCTATCATTGGCAAACCTTTGGTTTTATGCATCAAAGAACCCTTGGCCTTGAAATTTATGGCCTTGTTGAAAACTACAACCTTTAGCACCTTGAATTCCACCATCTATAATATGACTCCTTTTTCTCCCTTTCTTAGAGGCCAATGGACAATCCTTATCTTATGCCCAACATCACCATACTTGAAAAAACCCTCAGTGCCAGCCAAACACTTTCTTTAGTGCTTCTTGCCACACTCTTGACAAATGGCGAAAGGGAGCCTTTCCTTTTTGCACTTGGGAATCGAAACACCAATAGAAGGTGAAGTGTCACGACCTGGAGTAGAGCCTAAAAGTGATATGGAAAATGGGTTCTCAAAAGTCCCTAAAGAGGCATCATGGCATACATTCACACATCATCAATTCAGAAGTACATAAATATACGTTAAACACATAGATCTACAAGGCGGGTAAGTATGACTCATGCTATGGGGATATCATAGGGATAGGGATATACATGGATTCACATATCACATAATACATAAAACTATAGGACAAGTAAGGAGGATACAAGTTATGGGGGTACTTAGGACTTTCCATAACATCTCATATCACATAATCATATAATCCATGTGTAATACATAACAATAACATCTAAAACAAATACACATAGCATAATCCTTACTTGAGTCAATAAGATGTCAAACAATGCCTCTATTCTAGAATAGGCCAGGGGCCAAGAAACGTCTTGGTCTCACCCTTATTGTAAAGAGATAAGCAACATAATCATAATCGGTAGATAAGAGTCGGCTTGTCCTTGGTTGATAGGAGTCACCGCAGGCAACTTTAAATCGATCAACTAGCCATCAAGAAGAGGAAGGTTAAAGTCTGTGGTCCCTACATGGTTATTTCATATATGCAAAAGAGTATGTGCTAGTACGTTTAAATGTACTAAGTATATAGGCATGCAAATGCATATGAACATATTAACCTGCAAATCAATATTAGATGGCAAAACATATATATAGGAAGAAGTATATATAAGGAAGAATGAAATATCAATATGCCATGAAATTTATGATGCATGAATGCTATAGTACTTAACATATTAAAGATATGACCGTAACCGACATATAAGACCAAGCGAGCTACTACTTGGAATCTCTAATGTTCACCCTACATCAAAGCGAAAGGGTAGGTCACTTGCCAAAGGCTTCCTCCATCCCTCAAAGAGAGGAATAAACCATCCCTAAAAAAAGGAATAATCTTCCTTCAAAGAGAGGAATAACCATCCCTCAAATAGGAAATAACCATCCCTAAAAAGGGGAATAAAACCTATGTTTGGCACATAGTTATGAGAAATGAGGCTTTACTTAAGAACCCCTTAGGTCGAGCCCACACCCCCAATCTCATTCGGTGCTAACTTTTCATCCCACGGGAATACATATACATATATATGCATGAATGCTATAAGACATAACATATTGGGGATGTGATCGTAATGGACATATAAGACCAAGCGAGCTACTACTTGGAATCTTCGAGGTTCACCCTATACCAATGAGAAAGGGTAGGTCACTTGGCAAAGGTGATCCCCATCCCTCAAAGAGAGGAATAAACTATCCCTAAAAAAGGAATAACCATCCCACAAAGAGGGGAATAGCCATCCCTCAAACAGGGGAATAACCATCACTAAAAAGAGGAATAAAACCTATGTTTGGCACATAGTTATGAGAAAGGAGACTTTACTTAAGGACCACTTAGGTCGAGCCCATACCCCCAATCTTATTCGGTGCTAACTCGTTATCCCACAAGAATACGCATACATATATGTGCTTTCAAAAGGGGCATATGTTACGACCCAAAAGTAGGGCCTAGATGTGACATAGTGAAGGAGAACCCGAAAGTCCTCGATCAAGCCATCATAACATCATCATAAACATCATCGATTTGGAAGCGCGTATAATTAATAATTAGCATGTAAGTCTAGGGTATTCTAGGGATTTAGACTCAATCTATGGGGATAATGCCGGGAATGGGATAAGCATGAATCATATAACACATAGCAATTACGTTCTAAGGGGCAGGTAAGTATGACTCAAGTTATGGAGGTAAGCAGGGTAAGGGACTTTCCACATAAGCACATCCCTAGTCCAAACATATCATAATAGCATAAGCGGAAACGAAAGCATAACATAAGATACCATTGCTTAACATAGGTAGCCATAACATTACAAGTAACACATAGCATAACGTAAAATAGAGTTCGATATGTCCAATAATGCCTCTACATAAGATAAGATGAGGCCTCAACATATTCCTAGCTCACCCTCAAGTCATAAAGAAAAGGAACATAAAGTAAAGACAAGGTATATGAAAGTGGGTGTTGCCCTAGGTGTATAGGGCTCACCACAAGTATTAATTTCAAGAGATCTCGATAGCCATCGAATGGGGGATAAAAGTCATCTTTGGTCCCTAAATGGTTAGAGCATGTAGACAAAGAGTATGGGTTAGCACAAAAAAATGAAATAAGTATGTGCGCATGCGATGTATAGGAACATGAGCCTACCACACGTTAGAAGACAAGGACAAATATATAGAAGGAGAATATAGGAAATGATAGTATATCAATATGCCATGAAATCCATGATGCATGAAATGCCATAATTCTTATAGTATAGGGGATGAAACCATAACCATCATCCAAACTCATGTGAGCTACAATATGAACTTGCCCGATGAGGCCTCCCATCGGATGAGAGAAGATTACTTGCCAAGGATAACCTACACCACACCTTATGACCTGGTCAATTCAGTATGATGGCCACGTTTCTTATGACTCGGTCATTTGGAAAGGATTTCCATAACATATCATATCATATCATAGCATAACGTACCTTATGGGACCACCCATTTTGGTTGCATCACCTATGTTGGCACATAGTTGAGGGAAAGGAGTGGGACCCTTGGGGATAACCCACTTACTACTCCAATCCCACTCGGTGCTAAGTTGTCATCCCACAAGAATACGTATATATATAAGTGCCTTTAAAATATAATGGAAACACTTGACATCCTACCATGCATAATTTGTCTTAAAGGCCAAATCACTTGCTTCAAATTCATGCATACGTGACTAAAAGTCAACACATTTCATAATCATATTTCATTGGGCTAAAAAGTCAAATACACTTTCATGTCAGATTTCATGCATAAGAGTAGCTCCATACTTGTCAAATCATATTGGTGTAAACACCCATAGTTGCTCAAAGTGCTATATCAAAGACATTATGGAATCACATTCTTGTCATAACCCATACTTGTTCAAAATCATAGTCATAAACATATTTGATACTTAGCCCACATCATATCCTTCTTGAAATCTATGTTCATGCATGCAAATGCCATGATTGATGATGAGGTTAGCATGGGAAAATATAATTCATAATTTAAATCCAAATTAAGAAGAATCCATAAGAAATTCAAGGTTAAATCAATAATTAAATCTCAATTTAGTATTACCCATGCAAGGATTAAAGAGTAAGGGGACATGCATACTTGTACGTTTCATAAATCGAAGGAATTCATAATTAAGGGCTTAATTCATCTTGAAATCATTAAATAAGAACAACTCATACTTCAATTTCACTAAATCATTCTTAACTTAAAAGAGCCATTTGAAGAAAAATCATAATTTATCAAAAATTCATAAAAGGATTTTAGGTCTTCATGTTTGGAAGAGAAACCATAAATCAAACCCACACACCTTGAATTTAACAAGAAAAATGAGAAGATACTAATGAAGACTTGAGTTTTCCCCAATTTCAAGCTTGGTCTCCAATGGAAGATGAGAGAAAAGTTAGAGAATTTAGGAGAGGAATTGAGAGCTTTAATGAATTAAAATGAATTAGGGTTCAATTTAGGGGTTTTAGGAGAGTTTAGAAAGGTTAAAACGACTCTAGGAATAATTAAAATAACCATTTAACCATTAATGAAATGGAGAAGATAACTAGAACAGTATCTCATGAAAATACCCACACGGTATGTGTAGTGGTTCACGGACCGTGAACCATACAATGTGGCTTCATTTGGTTCATGCCTTGGCTTGAAATCTTGGAAGAATTTCTGGATCACTCCATGACAGGACTCACGGTTCGTGAAGCTGCACACGGAACGTACACTGGTCCGTGGAGCCTCACTTGGTCCGGAGTATTGGCCACGGGGTCTAGGCAATCTCTGGATCACTCCACGAAGGCCCCTCACGGACCGTGAGGTGGTCCGTGGAGCTTCACTTGGTCCGGGGCCTTGGTCCAATACCCGTGGAGTTGACTGGACCAGTCCACGAAGGGGCTCACGGGTATTGAGCCTCCACACGGCCCGTGGTCCCTCCTATAAGGCAGTGCCTTAGTGCTAAAACAATTTCCCTTTTTTCATAACACTTTCATGCACTGGCAGGCTCACTATAAAGGTCATAACTTCCACATCAAAACTCTGAATTGAGTGAAACCAATTTTGTTGCGGTGACAACTCAAAGAGCTTCAATTTGATATGTCGTGGCTCACCCAGTTCATCTTGTACCAAGAGATATGGCCATCCAAATTCAGTCCTTCCACACGATTCCATACAAAACTCCACCAACACGATTCCTTTGAACACAACCACTTTAATAGAATCCATGATCATCACTAATTAACCATAACAAGTTCAAAATGGACCTTGACCCACAAATATGTAGTTCAAAAATTTTCAGGTTGTTACATCATCTCCTCCTTGGGAACATTCGTCCTCGAATGAGCTAGACCGCGACTTAAGGAAGTCAATCAAGCAAGAAACATTTTCATCATAACATAGAAGGGATCATGCATCATTTTCAAAGCCATTTAAAACTCATGTCAAAACATCATTTGAATTATTTTTTTGCTAATATATGCATGCAATGTCATGAAACTCAAGAATTTAAAGAATTAGGACCAATAGAAAGGATAGAACCTAGTACCTTAGGCTTGAGTTGATTGGAAAAGATAGCGATATCGCTCCATCATGTCTAACTTCGCTTCCCTTATAGAACTCTCCACATGTTGGTTCCTCCAAAACACCTTAATCGAAGCCACCTCTTTGTTGCCAAGCTGCTTCACTTGCCTATCCAAAATTTCAACCAGTACCTCTTCATAAGTCAAATTCTCCCCAACCGTCACACCCTCCAAAGGTGTAATTGTCGTACGGTCGTCAACAATTTCCTCAACATTGAAACATCGAATACTGGGTGAATAAATCTTATCTCCTGAGGAAATTTCAACCTATAAGCCACCTTTCCAACCCACTCAACAATATCATACGGTCCGACGTACCGAGGGCTTAACTGGCCCTCTTTACGAAATCGCATGATGCCTTTCATAGGAGATACCTTCACATAAACCCAATCACCTACATGGAATTTGAGATCCCTCTTATTAACATCCGAATAGGACTTTTGGCAACTTTGAGCCATCCTCAATCTCTCCTTAATCAACCTCACCTTTTCTATAGACTCAACCATCATGTCCGGGCCTAACAATGCCGCCTCACCTATCTCAAACCAACCCACCGGGGATCTACACCTTCTACCATACAAAGCTTCGAACGAGGCTATACCGATGCAAGCATGGAAACTATTGTTGTAGGCAAACCCAATAAGCGGTAGATGATCATTCCAATTTCCCTTGAACTCCAACACACAAGCCCATAACATGTCCTCTAAGGATTGAATTGTCCTCTTGGCTTGTCCATCGGTTTAGGGATGGAAGGCAATGCTCAATTTGATCTTAGTGCCAAGTCTCTTTTGAAATGACCTCCAAAAATGAGAAGTGAATTCAGTACCACGATCTGATATAATTGACAATGGTATACCATGCAACCTTACCAACTCTCAAATATACATTTTGGCATACGCTTCGGCATAATAAGTTGTCTTGACTCGTAAGAAATGAGTTGACTTAATCATTCGATCAACAACAAACCATATCGAATTCAATTATTTACGAGTGTGAGGCAACCCAACTATGAAGTCCATATTCACATCCTCTAACTTCTAAGTAGGAATTTCAATATCTTGGTCTAGGCCACCGAGCCTTTGGTGTTCCACCTTCACTTGTTGACAATTCGTACATTCCGACACGAATTTGGCTATGTCTTTCTTCATTCCATGCCACCAATACAACTCCCTCAAAACTCTATGCATCTTAGTGGATCCCGAATGAATAGAATATTGGGAATTATGAGTTTCACTCATGATGAGTTCCTTTAGGCCATCAACACCCAGAACACATAATTGATTTTGGTACCGTAGCACACCATCTCCCTCTTGGGAGAAAACCTCAATCTTACCTTTGGCAACTAATTTCTTTAACTCCACCAAGGAAAGATCTAAGTCTCGTTTTGCCTTAACATCAATCACCACCAAAGACTTGGATCCACCTTGAACAAAAATACCACCATTTTTTGAGTCGGCCAACCTAACACCCAATTTAACCAACCGGTGCACATCCTTCACTATCTACTTCTTCTCCTCATCCACATGCGACACACTTCCCATAGATAGCCTACTAAGGGCATCCACCACAACATTTGCCTTGTCGGGATGATAAAGGATATATCATAATCCTTGAGAAGTTTCAACCATCTCCTTTGTCTCAAGTTAAGATCCCTTTAGGTGAACATATATTGCAAACTTTTATGATCGGTGAAGACATCGACGTGAACCCCATATAGATAATGTCTCCAAATCATTAGAGAAAATACCACCGCCGTAAATTTAAGATCATTGGTCGGGAAATTTTGCTCATGCACCATCAATTGCCTTGACGCATATGCTATCACCTTACTATGCTGCATATGTTACACCCCAACCCGATCCGCGAAGCATCACAATACACCACAAACCCATCTAACCCATTGGGTAAGGTTAAAATAGGAGTCGATGTGAGTCGATCCTTCAATGTTTGGAAGCTCTTCTCATACTCACTCGACCACACAACTTTAGCCTTCTTCTGAGTCAACTTGGTCAACGAGGACGCCATGGAAGAAAATCCTTCAACAAAACTCCGATAATAACCAACCAATCCAAGGAAACTTTGAATATCCGAAGGAGTCAATGGTCTAGGCCAATCTTTTACCGCTGCAGTTTTCTTAGGATCAACCTTAATGCCATCACCAGATACCACATGACTAAAAAATGCAACTTCTCCCAACCAAAATTCGCACTTTATAAACTTGGCAAACAATTGTTTCTCCCTCAAAGTTTGAAGCACCAATCTCAAGTGACCCATATGCTCTCGCTTACTCTGTGAGTAAATTAGGATGTCATCTATGAAGACCACCACAAAATCATCAATGAATGGTTTGAACACCTAATTCATGAGATCCATAAACACTGTCGGAGCATTGGTCAAACTAAATGACATCACCACAAACTCAAAGTGCCCATAACGAGTCTGGAAAGCCATCTTCGGGATATCACAATCCCTTACCTTCAATTGATGGTAGCCCGATCAAAGATCTATCTTAGAGAAATGAGTAGCTCCTTGATTTGATCAAAAAAATCATCAATTCTGGGCAACGAGTAACGGTCACCTTATTTAATTGTTGATAATCAATGCACATTCAGAGAGAACCATCCTTCTTCCTTACAAACAACATGGGAGCACCCCAAGGTGAAATATTCGGTCTAATATAATCCTTCTTTAACAAGTCCTTTAACTGATCCTTCAACTCTTTTAACTCAGCCAGAGCTATGCGATAAGGAAGAATGGAAATAGGTTGAGTATCCGGAAGGAGGTCTATGCCAAAATCCACTTCTCTATCAGGGGTAATACCAATCAAGTCCTCGGGAAACACATCAAAAAACTCACTAACCACCAGAATCGATTCAACCGTAGGTGACTCACCCTCCACATCTCTAACCCTTACGATATGATAGATGCATCCTTTGCAAATCATTCTCTGGTCTTTGAGGTAGGAAATAAACCGACCCCTAAACACGGAATTGCTACCCTTTCATTCTAACACAGGTTCATTAGGAATTTGAAATTTGACTTGTCTAGTTCTACAATCAATCGAGGCATACGAGGCATGCAACCAATCGTTGTTAGAATCAAACAAATATGGCAGACAAATTCAAGTAGCACCACACCTACAAGCATAAAATCATATAAACACTTTATTCACATAGCTGATCCAAACTACTTTGGGTTGAGATATAATTGATATACAAAATTCAGAAAACATTTGGTATGCCAACTGTAACTGTGAGCAATCGACACATAACCAACAACATCATACTCGCTCAAGAATAATATCAAAGTTATACATCTCAAGCTCTACAAGGTCACCCGGGAAAACTTTATGCAAAACAGAAATAGGACAACCCCAATATACTTTTTGGGCAATAATAGACTCACCCACGGGAGTATAAGCCGAATAAGGTTCCCTTAGAGTTTCAGGGATCAAACCAAATTTAACAGCCAACAGAGGAGTCATAAAAGATAAATTTACACCCGGATCAAGTAAAACATAAGCATCAAAATCAAAGATTCTTAACATATCAGTCATGATGTTTGTAGCTTCCTCTACCTTCTGTCAGGCAAAGATTAATGAAATGAATCATTTTGTCTTCTCGAAGTTCAAGGGGCAAGAATTGTTCCTGGAAGGCCATCTTGAAGTCCTCACAACCAACCTTGACATCTACCGTTCTCTCCACCAACCACTGATTATACCACACTTGAGCCACATATTTCAACTGATACGTGGCAACCTCAGCGTTTTCCTCAGAATTGACATACATAATAGTCAGCACCTTCGCGAGTTCATCAATGAACTCCTAGGCATCCTCATCAACCTTTGAACCAAAGAACTTTAGAGGATTCATCCGGGTGAAGTCCCTCATCCTAGAAGCTGGAGTGTCACCATTCATAGGATTAGTTGGCCGGGCTTGATTAGCCACCACTTGGGCCAACATAGACACCACATTCTAAATTTCAGCATGGATCACTTGTTTCTCCACGGGTTCATGAGGGGCCTGTTCCTTAATGGTCGGAACCTGTCTGGGGAGGGGAGCTCTACTAGTAGGTATCTTCTGAAAGAACGACAAGAATACCAACATTAAGGAAGTCTCATAAATAGTACACAACACGACGTAAGGGGATAATGAAGTGAGAAAATTCCTAAAATGTCATCATAGCCTCTCATTCAAAGGTATGGCGCACATCACACTCATGAACGAGACTCTAATTGATGTGACATGTTGGACGCCGGGGATCATTTACAAACCTAGGGCTCTTCTACCATCTTTGTCACGACCCTAATGTAGGGCCTAGATATGGCATGGTGAAGGAGAACCCAAAAGTCCTCGATCAAGCCATCATAGCATGAGTCTAGGGGATTCTGGGGCTTTGGACTCAAGCTATGAGGATGTTTCCCAGAATGTGATAAGCATGGATCACATAACACATAGCAATTACGTTCTAAAGGGCGGGTAAGTATGACTCAAGCTATGAGGGCAAACAGGATTAGGGACTTTCCACATAAGAACATTCCCAATCCAAACATATCATAATAGCATAAGCGAAATGAAAGCATAACATAAGATACCATTGCTTACCATAGGTAGCCATAACATTACAAGTAACACATAGCATAATGGACAGTAGAGTTCAATATGTCCAATAATGCCTCTACATAAGATAAGACAGGGCCTCACCATATTCTGGGATCACTCTCAAGTCATAAAGTAAAGGAACATAAAGTAAAGACAAGGTAGATGAAAATGGGTATTGCCCTCGGAGTATAGGGCTCACCACAAGAATTAACATCAAGAGATTTCATTAGCCGTCCAACGGGGGATAAAAGTCACCTTAGGTCCCTATATGGTTAGAGCATGTAGACAAAGAGTATGGGTTAGCACATAAAATTGCACTAAGTATGTGGGATGCGATGCATATGAACATGAGCATACGACAAGTTAGATGACAAGGGCACATATATAGAAGGTGAATATAGGAAAGGATAGTATATCAATATGCCATGAAATCCATGATGCATGAAATGCCATAATACTTATAGTATAGGGGATGTGAATATAACAAACATCATAAAATCATGTGAGATACAATATGAACTTGCCCGATGAGGCCTCCCATCGGATGAGAGAAAAATACTTATGAAAGGTAACTTACACCACATCTTACGACCCGGTCATTTAGGCGTGATGGATACTTCCTTACGACCCGGTCATTTTGGAAGGATTTCCAAAACATATCATGTCATATCATAGCATAGCATACCTTACGGGACCACCCATATAGGTTGTATCATCTATGTTGGCACATAGTTGAGGGAAAGGAGTGGGACCCTTGGGGTTATCCCACTATCTAATCCAATCTCACTCGGTGCTAAGTCATCATCCCATAAGAATACGTATATATATACATGCCTTTAAAGTGGAATGAAAATACTTGACACCCTACCATGCATAATTGGGCTTAAAGGCCAAATCACTTGCTTCAAATTCATGCATACGTGACTCAAAGTCAATACATTTCATAATCATACTTCATTGGGCTAAAAAGCCAAATACACTTTCATGTCGGACTTCATGCATAAGAGTAGCTCCATACTTGTCAAATCATATTGGTATAAACACCTATAGTTGCTCAAAGAGACATATCATAGACATTATGTGATCACATTCTTGTCATAACCCATACTTGTTCAAAATCATAGTCATAAACATATTTGGGACTTAGCCCACGTTGTATCATTCTTGAAATCCATGTTCATGCATGCAAATGCCATGATTGATGATGAGGTTAGCATGGGTAACTAGAATTCATAATTTAAATCCAAATTAAGAAGAATCCATAAGAAATTCAAGGTTATATCAATAATTAAATCTTAATTTAGCACTATCCATACTAGGATTAAATAGTAAGGGGATATGCATACTTGTACTTTTCTCAAACCGAAGGAATTAACCAATTAAGGGCTTAATTCATCTTTAATTCATTAAATAAGAAATCCCCTCCCTTTAATTTCACTAAATCATTCTTAACTTAAAAGACCTATTTCAAGAAAAATCATAATTTATCAAAATTTGAGAAAAGGATTTTGGATCAGAGAAATCATGAATCAAACCCACATACCTTGAATTTAACAAGAAGATTGAGAAGATTGAGACGATTCTGATGAAGACTTGAGTTACCCCAATTTCAAACTTGGTCTCCTACGGAAGATGAAAAACAATTGAGAGAATTTGCGAGAGGAATTGAGAACTTTAATAAACTAAAATGAATTAGGGTTCAATTTAGGGGTTTTAGGAGAGTTTAGAAAGGCTAAAACAACCCTAGGAATAATTAAAATTACCATTTAACCATTAATGAAATTGAGAAGATAACTGGAACAGTAGCTCACGGAAATACCCACACGGTCCATGTAGTGGTTCATGGACCATGAACCTTACCGTGTGGCTTCACTTGGTTCATGCCTTGGCTTGAAATCTTCGAAGACTTTATGGATCACTCCACGATAGGTCTCACGATTCGTGAAGCTGCACACGGACCGTACACTTGTCTGTAGAGCCTTACTTGGTCCAAAGTCCTAGCCCCAGGGTCTAGCCAGTCTCTAGATCACTCGACGATGGTCCCTCACGGATCGTGAGGTATCACACGGACTGTGAGGTGATCTGTGGAGCTCTACTTGATCCGAGGCCTTGGTCCAATACCCCTAGAGCTCACTGGATCAGTCCATGAAGGGGCTCCCAGGTCGTGAGCCTCCACACGGCTCTTGGTCCCTCCCATAAGGCAGTGCCTTAGTCTTAAAACAGTTTCCCTTTTTCCAGAACACTTTTGTGCACGGACAGTCTCACTATAAGGGTCATAACTTCCATATTCGAACTCCAAATGAAGTGAAACCAATTTCATTGTAAAAGACAACTTAGAGAGATTTGATTTGATTTATCATGGCCCATACAGTTCATATCATACCATAACAAGTTCAAATGGACCTTGACCCACCAATACAAAGTTTGAAGGTCTGGGTAGTCCATGACCTATCAAATTAAAGCTCTTTGAGTTATCTTTTCAACGCACTTTGTTTTACTTGATTTGGAGTTCAGATGAAGTAGTTATGACCTTTTTTGTGGAATTACCTGTACAGGGATTCTTTTCTCGAAATTGACTAAGGCATGCTCCCATGGTGCCCGTCACGGACCATGTGCCACTTGATAGTCCATGAAGAGGCCCGTCTGACCTCTTATGAGGCTGGGTAAGGTATTTTGTGACATCCTTGAATTAGGGATTGGTTCTATGTATAAGGTTAGCATTCCAGAAATCACTTCATCGAGGAAGGAGGCTTCACGGACCGTGTGAGACCTTATGGTCCGTGAACCTGTCTATGAGAGGGAGGCCAGTAAAGGCTATTTACCAAGTGAGGCTCCATGGACCAGTTCATGGTCTGTGTGAAGCTTCATGGACTATGATGCCTTCCGTATGGCTTCGGGAGTGAAAGTTTTCTAAGTATTGCTGTCTCGGACCTTCGTCGACAAAATATTTTCTAAGTGTTATTTCATGGGAGGGCTCATGGTCCGTGTGCCACTACACGGTCCATGTAGTGGACTATAAGGGTGACATTGTTATTTTTTCTTATCCATGTCATTAATAATTTAATTGTAATTTTGGTATTTTCCTAAGGTCATTTTAGTCTTCATAAGCCCTCCTAAACCCCTGAATTAGCCTATACACCTTCATCCTATTCAAATTCATTCCAACATTTAGAATTATATTTAAACTCTCTCTTCTAAAGGCTCTCTTCCAAGTGTGGGTTGAAGGTTTAAATTAAAATCCAAGGAAGTTTGCTTTTTCAATAATTCTTCTCTCTAAAGATTCTAGTTAATCAAGGTATATGGGATTGATTCATGGTTCTCCTTTCAACCATGAAGACCAAAGATTCCTCTTCTTTAATTTTATGGAATTTAAGTTTACTTTACAAATGGGTCTTTAAATTCATTATTATTTTGATTAAATTGAAGTATGGGTTGTATTTAATTGCAGATTTCAAAGAGAATTAAGCCCTAATTTGTTGAATTCCATTGGTTTTATGAAGGTTCAATTATGCATGTTTGTTTAAGCTTTAATTTATGCATGGGTAATGTTAGTTGAGTTTTTATTGTTGATTTAACTTTGAATTACATATGGATTCTTATTATTATGAGTTTAATTTATTAATTCTAATCGCCCATGCTATCCACATCATCATTCATGACACTTGTATACATGAGCATTGCTTTTTATGAAAGATGTGAACTAGGTTACGACCCAAATATGTTTATGACTATGATTTTGAACATGCATGGGTTATGATAAGAATGTGATCACATAATGTCTATGATTTATCTCTTTGAGAAAATATAGGTGTTTACACTAATATAATTGATATGAATGGAGCTACTCCTATGCATGAAGGTATGACATGAAAATGTATTTAGCTCTTTAGCCCAATGAAGTATGATTATGAAATGTGTTTAACTTTTTAGTCACATGTGCATGAAAGTGAAGGAAGTGATTTGGCCTTTAAGCCCAATTATGCATGGTTATGATTTCAAAGTACTTGTCATTTTTTCAAAAGCATGTATATATATGTATTCTTATGTGATGATGACTTAACACTGAATGGGATCAAAGTAGTAAATGGGCAATCTCCAAGGGTCCTACTCCATTTTCTTGAACTATGTGCCAACATAGTTATATGGTAATCCTTGACAAATGATCGGGTCATAAGGTACGATTACAATTATGATATGATATGGAAATCCTTCTGAAATGACCGGGTCATAAGGAAGGTAGCCATCACACTGAAATGACTAGGTCTTAAGGTGTGGTGTAGATTACCTTTGGTATGTGTCTACTCTAATGCGATTGAAGGCTTCATCGGGTGAATTCATGTTATAGCTCACATGGGTTTTAGATGACGGTTATGGTTACATCCCCTCTATAAGTAAGCATTTTTGCATTTCATGCATCATGGATTTTATGGCATATTGTTATATTGTCCTTTCTTATATCCTTCTTTCTATATAAATTCCCTTGTCATATGACATTCGTTTACAAGTTGGTCATATTCATATGCATTGTATGCCTGCATACTTAGTGCATTGTATGTATTAATCCATACTCTTCATCTACAAGATCTAACCATGTAGGGACCGAAGACGATATCTATTCACTTTTGGACGATTATCTTGGGATCTCGGATTATTGCTAGTGGTGAGCCCTTTATTCTAAGGGCAAGACCCACCTTCCTCTACCCTATATGTTACAACCCGAAAATTTTTGAAATCTACTTATGGTTGGCATTCTATGATGTACTACAATCCAAGGCTAAGTTTTAGTGGCCACAGTTTGAGTTTAAGTGGCCGAATGCAAATTAGGCTAGTAAGTGGTCTAGAGGGAAAGTTTCGGCGTGTACTTCAAGCAGTCATACATTTTGATGTGGAATTAACCATGTGAGCTACCACATATTAATTGATTACAATACTTCCTTATGTGATCCACGGGGTCACCGTGACCGCTATACTTATCAAATTTTGGGAGTTTAAACCCAACAGGAAAGTGTACATCAGGGAACATACACAAGTCCTTGAACGAGACACTTTTATGTCCTCCTAATCCTTGTATATTTTTTAA
>JBCEWC010008757.1:0-19541 GCA_038996855.1 Solanum aculeatissimum | reverse complement strand
ATACATATTTTTTCATCTTCCTACAACTAAATAATCATTTGTACAACAAAAACATAAACCAAAACCACCGAGAAAAAAAAACCCTTACCAATCACGATAATGGGGGACTGCACCGATGGGGAACGAGACGAGCAGAGCAATGCCGACACTGGTGGAGGGACGATGGACAAGGACAACGAAAAGAAACGAAAATCCTAACTAGTGAGACACAACGTAGAAGAACAAGAAAATGGGGAAGAACTATGGGGAAAGAGGAAGGAGAAATTAGGGGGAAAGAGAAAAAGAAGTTGAAAAGATGTATATTTATTTTTGAATTTTATTTTAAATTGTAAGAGTTTTTTTTAAATAAAGTAGTTGCTAAGTTTTTAAAATGTACACTTTGACCCTTGATTAACTTAATCATGATTAATATTTAATTAACATCTTTTTTAATTTCCAAACCTAAGAGGCACCATTGCCTCAATTTTCACACAACACCTAGATGTGAACCATTTTAAGAAGAACTCTAAGATAAATGACTAACACTTAATCAAGACACAGTAACCCCAAGGCATAGCGACCTAATATCATTATTCAAGCATCTATATAACAACCCATATCATAACGTCACACATATCATTTAAAAGAGAATGAGAAATTTAGACGAGGATGTTACCTTTCCTGGAGCAGGAATTGAAATGAATCGAACCAAGGAGAAAACTTTCATCACCAAGACAGACCTTTGTTATGAACAACCAGCTTCGAAAAATAAAGATTCACGGTTTTCGACTTCTTCGAATTAGTGAGTTTTCTAGGAAATTGACCTTAAAAGAAACGAAGACTTTTGTGGGTCTTTTAGGACTAAGAATGGCTCTCTTTTCAGTGGAGTAAAAGGGGTATATATAGGCTGAATTAGGGTTCGAATGGGAGGGAAAACAAATAAAATTTGAGGAGATTTTTGGGGTTAGAATGGAAAAATTAGGGCTGAAATTTTGAATTTGAAATTCAAATTCCAGCTCTTGGGATAAGAATCCCCGGAATTGTTGATGAATCCCCAACGGATTGAAAAGCTAGCCGTTGATTTCGAAGAGGGTGGACGTGATGAAGCCACGTATAGGGTGATTTGTTGAAGGAACGTTGATAGATTGTTGAGAATCTGTTGAGGTTTGTCGGGGTGATGTAGAATGAAACCATTGCTGGGCTGGGATTGTTTTGGTGTTGTTGTTCGCGTGTGAGGGATAAAGGATGAGGGAGATGAGTGTGGGATGCATCTGGAGAAGAGGAGAAAGGAGAAAGAGGGGCGCGTGCGTTTCAATTGTATGTTGTTGTATATGGGTTGGCTGAAAAATGGGATTTGGGCATTCTGGACTGGGTTGAGTGAAATTTAGGCCGAAGAATTGGCCCAAAAAAGGTTGGAAAAAGTCTAAAAATTAGGAATAGGAAAAGGAAAGGTTGTGTTTAAGATTTGACCATATAGGATTATAAATGTGGTCAACTTATGAGTTTAAATTATAACCAAATCAAATTAAAACGGTGAATTTGACTAAAATACGAATAAGACGAATTTTATTGATTAATTAACAAGCTTCTTAATTTAACAAAAATAAAATAATTAACCAAATTAAAATTTGACTGATTTAAAATATGAACTAAAATCAAATTAGACTAATTAATGAAACTTTAAAATCAAAAGAAAAGCAAAATCTTTTAATCATTAAAAGTGATAAACAAAAATGACAAAATTGCTTGCAAAAATTACAAAATAAGAAAAATTATATGAAAATTACTTGAAAAATACTCTAACTTTGTAAAACTAATTATTTTAAATTATTTAAAATTGAAGAAGCTCGAAAATTAATTTATATTGCGGAGGATAAAAATTGGATGTCAACACTTTTGAATATTTCTATATTAATGATATGAAATATATTTTTGTTTATTAAAAACAATGTGTTCTAGATACTTTTGTATACTCTTCTATTTTTTTTAATACAAATAACATATTGAATGTTTCCTCAACTGCTTTTAAATATAAATTTGAATAGGAAAAAAAATATGTTTTCAACAAATTGAATGTTTGTTTTTTGGATACACTTGTTTGAAAGAATTTGCAGAATACAAGTTCTTCATGCAAAATAAATACGAATATGAATTTGAACGGGAGGATACATTCAACACAAATAGTAATTTAGAAAAGATATGTAATTTATGTTGGGATACAAAATTTGAAACCTATGACATTCAAAAAAAGGATACAAAAAAATTTAATCGATACATATAAGTATATTTGAAACCCTATGAATATAATATATTGAATACAAGTAAACATAATAAAATATATTTGTATCTCATTAATTTGTATGAATAGTAAATAAAAGAAATACATATTTTAGGAGTTTGAAAAAATATATAATTTATTTTTATCTCTTTAATTTGTATTTGCAGTAAATAAAAGTAAAAAATAATAAATGACTGAAAGATACATTAAAAAATAAATATGAATACAAATTTGAACCGAAGGATATATTTAACATAAATACAAATTTTGAAAAAGGTACGTAGTTTGCAATATGGGTTAAAAAAAACGGGAGAGAGAAAATATTCTATTATTAATATTAAATATTTTTAAACAAAAAATTATAAATAAGTTAAGAAAAAAAAAGGAATATTATTAGGATACTTTTAATTTGATATTTAATTATAATATAGCTGTAATTAATAATTTTTTAAAAGGGTAGTTATTTTTTACAAATAAGTTGAAAATCTTGTGTATTTACATAATTTTTTCATTATTTATCTCACCATTTATACGTTAGTAATGGGATAACTTATCCCAAAATAATTTACTCCCAACTAAATGATGCCTAGAAATAAATATAAGATCATCCAACGAAATGACAATACTGTCACACAAAAGAATCAATAAATTCACGAAATGTTCTCTTTCAAAATTTTCCAACCTATGATTTTCAAAAACCAAATCTTTATAAAGTTTGTTTCAAGAGATAACTGGTTGGAACACAACCTATCCAGACAAAAAATAGAGACAAAATGTAATACAAATAAATAACTTTTTTGCAAAGCTTTCAGTGTCATCTCGAGGGTTAAATATTTTGACTTGGAATTCAAGATGTCCAACTCTTCAAAATCCCAGAATTTGGTCCACCATAAGGATGTAAAAGACACTGTAGAATAGATTAATTTCTTATGCACCTCTATTGACAATAAGCATAATACCTAGTCCGCGCCAGTGCCCTTTTTATCTGCGACAAGGTTTGAACCAATGACATATGCCTAACTTACACATCATCCGGGGGCCCACTTGAGGAACAGAAATTTCCAAGATGTTTTACTAAGTGCGTGCATTAATGAAGTAAAAGAAGAAGGGCACAGAAAAAATATGGTTATGTTTGATGATTAACAATATAGAGTATCCTAATCCCACTGATAAATTTGATCAACCTAAAATTTGTATATAAGGTCCTTGTATGGTTCCTCATCTTCACAATAGTGATCGATCTCAGCCTGCAAACATGAAATCATGCTCAGCATGTCCCCAAAGAATTGGAAAAGACTTCTATAACTACAAATAAAGCTCAAAATAGTGAACCTTTTCCTCAAAGTTCTGTATACGTTTGTTTGCCAATGGCTAATCCAAATACTTAAAAGACATGAAGAAACCGAAAAGTTAAAAGCATGTTGTTCCAGTTGTTAAAAGAACCCTAGTGCTAGAGAACCCAAATGTTATCAAAGATTGAGAAAGGACAAAACTGGATAGTGAGCATTCATGCCAACCCATTACCACTAGCTTGGGATTGAGGCATAGCAGCTATTGTCAAAATTTTGTAGTCACTCATGCAATGACAAGTCATAGTAACAATATCTAATATAATCCACTTTGTTAGCCATTACTATTTGTAATAAATTGGTGAAAAATTTGCAAAGAAACAAAGTTATTAACAACTTATATCAGTTCTGTATCAAAATTCAATACTATGTAAAAAAGAGAATGAACGTACATAACTGAAATCTTAGAATACTTAGGCACGATTTAGCTGCATAACCTACTCCTATGCATTTCCTATTCCTGATATCATTCTTCTGAATAATAGAATGTTTGACTGGTTAACGGGAATCATATCCTATTGACTGCACGTGAGGAAAATAGGGATGCTAGGATAATTCTAAGAACTCCACTATGTGTATACTGAAGAAACCATAATTTGGAACATACCTTGCGAATTGCTTTTATGCAAACCACAAGATTTTCACCCATCATATTGTTAAACAACGGATCTTCCTCTAAAGCATTTAAAGAATCAGTAAGACAATCTGGTAATCTTCGATAATCGTCTTGATTGACATCATGAGTGTCTCTATCTGTTTCACGAAAAAAAGCACAAGTAGAATGTCAGATAACATAATATGAATCTCTCACTAATCGATAAAGAGATCTTGTTATCAGTTTTTATGTAAACCTCTTTGATAAGTGATAAAACATTAGTAAGAAAATCACTGATAATGCCCAAACTTAGTTTTTCACGAACAGCGCGCACTTATGATGACTACATACTATAGAGCTTAACTTCTATACACTATGTAAAAGAATTGCCAGACCACATAAAAGATAACTACAAGTAATCTTCTATAAAAGATGTTTTAGTAACATGGAAATTAAAAGGCATGTTACTTTGGTAAAAATTGAATTGATAGTGTGAAAATTAATTATAATATTTAAGTATATATAAGTTAAATCCAACATTATATTATAAAGTCATTCAAGGAAGTTTTAAGCCATGCTATTCTGAGACCGCAAGAATACTTGTAGACTAAATAGAATAACCTCATCCTCTATTCATCTCTATCCAAACAAAGAAAACTCAATTTCTGGTAAAAGTTTATTATATTTCTTTTAAAAAAAAAATGAAATTACACATACTTTATTTTCTTGTTCTATTTACAATTTCATTTGTTCAGCCTAAAGATAAGTGAATACTGAATATAAGGGAACTGTCAAATATATTGATGAACCATCATGATGTGTAGGTTAGGGGCACATAATGGGTTTGAGCTCCTGCCGTAGGCAAAAACATGATATTTCAGTGCAGATGAGTAAAGGGACGGTCCCATCATCCCCTGAGTTTTGAAATCTTGCTCCACTGACCCCAGGGGATTTCTCAGTTATCCAAACCATATATGTTGATGAAGCAGTGCAATTCTTCCAAGACATATTTTGGTGCTATCAGAAAGAAAAGATAACCTTGTCCTATATTATTGATGAAAGTAGCTGATCCCAACAGAAATGATATGCATTCCGGGCTTAACCATAAAATTCAGGGCAAAAAGACTTGGAAAGGCAACTTATTACCGAAGACACAGTAGATGGAGAACTGCTAAAAAAATGTCGAACTTACCTACTGGTGCAGGAAGGCTCAAATTTTTCCGCAAGCCATCAATCCCAGCTGTCATTATAGAAGCAAGTCCCAAATATGGGTTTGTACACGCATCAAATGCAGAACATATGAAATGGCCTACAACATTAGCTCCAGGAAGTGTACAAGTACTAATTTTTGCATATGCATTTTCTTTCTGCCAGCTGACGAATCGTCCATTCCAATCCTTAGAATATAGGCGTTCATAACTGCAAAATAAATTTAGAATGGTAACTAAAATAAGGGAAACTTAGCAGCAAGGATCAGGTCAGTAGTTCAGGGTTGATGGGAAGTGTAGTTCTGCACAAACATACTCACATGATGTATATTTCTTTTAAGAGGAGACCGAACCCAAAGAGAATGATTTTCATCTCTCTATGCAATAATCCATAATGCAGAAACTTTAGATAGAAAATGTCGGTAAATTCTTGGAAGGACCAGATAAGTTTTGAGCAAAATGAGAGATTTCAAATTCAAACAACAATGAGGAAGAGAAAATGCAAGAAATAAAGGCAAAAGATATCGGGTGTTTTGACTGGAATTTCAGGAGAGGAACATTCTTCACTTGATTAATTACTAGTAAGTCCTCTTAGCTCAAAGCAATCTTATTTACTACAACCAAGAGTGCAAAAAGTGGTAATTTTGCTTAGCTCTTAGATTTAGTGTTTTCTTTTCATTCAACCCTTGAGTAATTCAACATGTTAATTGGAAACCTCTCTGCATGACCTTTCATAAAATATAAAATGGAACTAGTTCTTCCCTACTATTATCTAGTTTAGGCTCTAAGCATTTTACCTACTCCGAAAAACAAAACATAATGTAAAATGCCTTTAGAAAAGATCTTAACACATAAAAATCTAATTATAATATTCAAAGATATTATGAAAAAGTAATTTTCCTATTGTTTTGGTGAATTTGGTTAAGGATGACATTTATTTGGAAGACAAAAATGATAACAAGAGAAATATAAAGCCAAGAGGTCATACTTGGAATATAATAGTTAGAGGACACATTTTTACATCTTTGTAAAGGAGAAAGAAATTCCCTCAAATATAACTTCATGCAAAATGCAAAATCCATGAAATATATTTCACTTGGTCTTTTCATATGATGTTTAAGTAATTTAAGAACCAATAGTCCTTCATCATGTGACAAGGAGAGAACTTAATTTAGAGAGAGTTGTATTTATTAAAAAGGAAACTTTTGAAGCAAATAGAGCAAGGAAAACTCATTCATGTACTAAACATTGAGTCATTTCAATCATTAAATTAACAAAACTGAAAAAAGAAGAAGGAGAAAGCCCTTATAGCAAAAAGAAAGGAAAGAACTGTTTAACTAATTATTATTATTATTAGAGGTTAGAAAATTGTAAGTTATCCATTATACTAACAATAGTTTTAAAAAAAGGAATAGCTTCCAGTAGTTATAAGTTTTCTCTTTCTTTTTCAGTTAGCACCAACAGTATGGTTGCAGCCTCGGCACAATGGGATTTTGCCATCATGGAACTATGCTCGTTTCAAACAATTGGCCCAAGGGAAATAAAAAACAATCTCCAATAGGCATACACAAAGGAATTAGGGAATTAAATCATGCAGAGAGTGAAAAAGTATTATTTACAATCTCAGTTCATATAAGTTAAATCTTAATAAGTACAGAAACCTCTAACCTTGTAGGATGTGGTGCAGTAAATGCACATACCGAAGGAAGATGGTCCAACACCCCACTCATGAATGCTTCCCCAATCTTAGAGATACCATATTGACTTGATCCATCAGATGCCTTAAAAACGTTTATTCCATGCTTGGACAAACTAATATGCACACTTGAGCTGCAGCCGTATTCATCTAATGAATACCTATATAAAAAAGGAAATAAGGTTAGCAAACTGAAAGGAACTGGGCTCCTGAAGTTGAAATTTTTGTAATTGTTATTCAAGAAATCTCCAAAATATTTATCTTCAGAGAAGTAAATCCAGAAAATATTGCAGCAAGGAATGTTACTGCTCTTTTAGCTAAACATTCAGTGAAAAGAATACTATCCTATATAACACCCTCTGAAACTTATCCAAAACTATTCCCCCAGTTTCATTTTATATGGAAGCATAGAGGAGTTTAAGAATGTCATAGAACTTATGGTCTTAGGCATGTGATGTTACTTTTTATGACTATACCAGCAAGTCACTAGAGGCAAATGAGGAATTTAAAATTAAACAAATTTCAAATGTAGAGAAACATCACCCTCCTTTATTATGTAAGGAAAGCACATGCTCATTGATAATAGCCAAATATCTCGGGCATATGTTATTCTTGGAACTTCCTAAATGGATTGAAGGTTTGCAGGAAACAGAGAATTGCAGATTAAAAGTACTTATAGTAGTTTTCAATTAATACAAACAAATCTATATCTATACTATATTAAAAGCGTGAAGTTCCTTAGAAATGTTGTTTAAACTCTTTGCCGTTCATTAAAAGACTCTGCTTTAGACAAAATTGTCTTTTCATTATTTTTCTTAATTTATTATTTAATCTTTTATTTATTTAGTTTTAAGATTCACTTTTGGATCAGAGTTTTTTTTATATTTAGAATTTACTTTTGTTTTAGAATTATTCTACCTAAATAATTATTATAGGCAATAAAGAAAAGGAAAAGAATTTTTTTTTTTTAATATTTAAAACTTGAAAATTAACTAGAATTTAGATTATTAAATATTTTCTTACTAAAAGTATGTAATATAATAAATTTTAAAAGAAAAAATCCATCAAAGTTACGCTGGATCCATTAGACTACACTTTTTATATTTAGAAGTTTTTAAAAAAAATTAATTTTTGATCAATAAATTATTTAACTCCTAACTATTCAACTCTAAATTATTACTTTATATATTCATAAACTAATATAATATTGTGTAAAGTAATAGATTTAGGACTAAATTAATATCTTTTAAGATTCAATGATTCAAAAAAAAAACCGTCAAAATAATTCACAATTAA
Organism: Solanum aculeatissimum; assembly: GCA_038996855.1. NCBI lineage: Eukaryota > Viridiplantae > Streptophyta > Magnoliopsida > Solanales > Solanaceae > Solanum > Solanum aculeatissimum. Next base: position 11,140 of record JBCEWC010008757.1, on the reverse strand, counting down.
TGTGACATTGCCGTCAAGTAAGTAAAAAGAAAAAGTATAATAGATTTAGGATTCAAAAATTGTATCACTATAGGTTTTCCTTATTTTTATTTTCTAAAATTTCATATATGATAAGAGTTTTAAGTCTTTGGACTTTATCTTTAGTCTTTTATTCCTCACAAACTCAAAGAAAATAGTATTTTCTTCTTTTGTGTTTCTTCAACAATATTGAAACAATATGCTACAAACAACATTGAAACAATCACTTCTGAATTAGAATTTCTTTATGTTTAGAATTCACTCTTGATTAAGGACTATTATATATAAATAATTGTCTAGGCTATGACAAAAAAATGAAAAATATTATATTTTTCTAATATTTAAGACTTTAAAATTAACTAAATTTTTTATTATCAAATATGTTATCAATAAAAGTATGTAATAAAGAAAAATTTAAAAAGAAAAAGAGTAATTAAATTTAAGTTGGAAATATTAAACTACACCTTTTATATTTAAGAGTCTTTTTTTATTTTAAATTTTAATCAATTATTTATTTAACTGCTAACTAGTCAATTACAAGTTATTACTTTATGTATTCACAAACTATTAACATATCATATTATAAGTAATTGAATTAATTTTCTCATCTTTGTCCATTCATAATAGATTAAAATATTGCATCAAATTAATAGTATTTATTTAATTTAATTTATATGAATATTGTAATTCTTTTAATAGCAAATATTATTTATATATAATTTTTAAAATGACACAATACGTGCAAAACACGTACCCTAAATTAATTTCCAAAAAAATGGTTGAGAGATGAGATTCGAATCAAAATTTTATTTCCTTTTTGATTGAAACCTTAGCATATATGTAAATTGTACCCCTCCCATGGAGAGCTAATAAACAAGAAAATTCTATTTCTTTTTTGCCTTCCCAATGTAAATATGTCTCATCCAAATTTCTCTCGATCTGCGGTTACAAGGGTTTGGAGGGAGGAAGAATGATGGAGTTGGCAGAATTAATTGGAATTAATTAGGGTGTATACTAAAAGGCATATAATAGGATGGAAAATTACTATGGATGATCAAAAAATTGACTCGACTATCTTGGTGCAAGTAAAAGTTCAACCTCTGGAAACTCTTTCACGATTAACAATTGGTTCCATAATAGAGTTTTTCTCATCGGTGAACAAATTTAAAATGGAAAACAAGAAAAGATCCCAAAAACATGACTGCTAAAATCAACAAGCATCATTGGCTATATGAAGACCTATCTTATTCTCTTCTTTAAATTATGAGTAGACATTTGGACAGAATAGACTAGACAGGATGATGGATGACGTAAAGGAAGAGAAACCACACCTAATGAACTATATTTGCACTAGCTCCCCACAACTTAATCTAGTAAAAGAAGTAATGATTTACCGATCAAGGGTTAAGATGTCTTCAACAATTTGTTAATTATGTTTTGAATTTTTCTCTTGTATATTTTAGAAAATTCATAATCCTTATTGGTTTAGGAGAACCCTTGTCCTAATAGATTAGAAATAAAATATATTGTCCTTCTAGAATTAGGAGAACCCTTTTTTATAGGTTGAGGACTATTTGAGATCTATATATAGGGGATATTGTTGAGGATTTTATAGGACACAGAGAATCCATAATGCAGTCCTAAAGGATTGGAAGCATTTAAACTTCTTCATTTTCTTTCATAATGAAAAACTTTCTCTGCTTTTTCTTGGAAGATTAGGCCTAGTTGAACCTCGTTAAATCCTTGTGTCATTTCTCTTCTCTTCTTTTCTTTATTTGTGATTGTGTGCTAGTTATTCCACGATATTTCCACAATAATTAGCATTAGAGCTTAATTGGGGCTTATACACATAATCAAAGATTAAGATATCTCCATCATCTTCAATAAAGTATGAAATTGAGAAATTTGATTGGAAGGTCTAATTTTAACTCGTGGAAGATCGGAATGAGATCATCATTAGTATTATAGGGGTTATGGAAGACAATTAAGGAGGCTATTTCATAAGAATTAAAAGAATTAGAAAAAGTAGATTTGAAAAAGGGTATGTACAATCTTTGAGTGTCTAATGTTTCATATTTGAGCGTAGTTGGCAGAAATATGTATGCCATGGTTTGCACTCGTCCAAACATTTCACATGCAGTTAGTATTGTGAGTAGATTCATGGCATGTCCGGGTAAAGAACATTGGTAGGCAGTGAAGTAGATTTTGAGATACTTGAAGGGTACTGCATATGTGAGCTTGACTTTTTTCAAAGACAAGCTAAGTAAACAACAATAAGTTATATGGATTCATATTATGCAAAGGACTTGGATAGAAGAAGATCTCTTACTCCATGTGTTTTTACTCTTTCTGATAGTGCCATCAATTAGAAAGCAACTTTGCAATATGGTGTTGCTCTCTCCACCAGAGGCTGAATATATGAAAATTACTGAGGCAATAAAAAAGGCTATATGGCTTCAAGGCTTGGAGGGGATAAAACATATGGTAGTCAAATATTATTTTATTCGAGATATTATATATATGAGGTTCATCACAATCTTTTGAAGAATCATCAAGTTTGTGTAATTTGTACAACTTCTTAGCATTTTCTGCAAAAATATCTTTAACGGCTGCAACAGCTTTTGTAATTTTAAGATCACCCTCAACCATCGCATCTCGTAGAACAGAGAATACCACTTCACGTGCTCTCTTTGCACCTGCATTAGAACCAAGTTTATATTATTTAATTAATGGAAAGGTATTAGAACCAAGTTTAGATCATACTCATAATATATTGGGAAGAAGATACAAAAGAAATAACTTATTTAGCTACCATACAACTTTAAAAAAAAAAAAAGTGCAAGCTCGGTGCACTAAAGCTCCCGCTATGTGCAGGATCCGGGGAAGGGCTAGACCACAAGGGTCTATTGTACGCAGCCTTACCTTGCATTTCTGCCAGAGACTGTTTCCAAGGCTTGAACCCGTGACCTCCTGGTCACATGGCAACAACTTTACCAGTTACTCCAAGGCTCCCCTTCCTACCATACAACTTAAGCTGGAAATTATTGTTTGGCAATAATTTTCTTGTCCTTGCAACTTCTAATGATAATTTACTTTATTAAAGGGATAATGTGCCTGAAGGAATATTTGTGTCCATTTTAAGACCAGCAATAAGATTAACAATTTCCTTTTAATTACTCAAAAAAATAGTTTAACAAACTAAAATGCAAATTCAATTTGCCAATGCATAACAAAATTCAATTAGGTCATGGAATGAACTGGACAGAATACTGCTCATAAACTGGCTCATGGCAAGACAAACAGAATATGAATGCATTTACATAATTTAAGAAGCTTATTTGTGTCTAAATCTGAAATATAGTCTACAAAGGAAGTATAAATGTGTTCCAGACACATTTATATTGTCTATATACATTAGTTTGTGCTAGTGTAACAACCTAGTCATATTATCAGCTTCGAGCTTTGGGTCATACGGCTTTAATACACCTCAGAAGGATCTAAGACTTGTTTTCTTATGTACCCAACATTTCTGTCATATTTTGTGGGTATTCAACTAGCGTGTCACATACACAACTTTAAGGATACAGCATCATCATTGAGGTTTGCCTCACCTGTCCCCTCAAAGATGTAGGATTCAGCTAAACTTGGTAGAATGAGGTTTGCCCACCATCACCCAATGCTGCAAATGGAGTGGCTTTGATAACAGTCCCCATTAGTGATATATCCGCTTTGAGCCAAGGCCTACATGGCTTTAAAAAAAGTCACTAGGGTCTACGACTTGTTTCCTTACATACCCTACACCTCTCTCATATTTTTGTAATGTGGGATTCGGCTAGGATGTCATAGATAAACAGAGTTTGGTTTCCTCTTTCTTCCTTCTGCTAGCATGATGATAGCTCACAAATCATGAATTACAAGTGAATGATTATATATATTAATGTAATTAGATAGTGCTTAAATAAGTATAATTATAGAGATTTGTTGCTATCAAAGACGATAAAATATAGTGATAGAACAGCAAATTAGCAGGGATAGTATCGTAGATTTAGAGGGATTGAATATCATATTTAGAGAGATAGAATAGTTGATCTTTAGGGATAGGAAAGACCGATCTTTAGTTATGTGTAATCTTTATACCCTCTATGTAATGGAAAGACTCTCACTTAGAAAGGCAGTCAACAGAAATTTGACATGGTATTAGAGCCTTCTCTTGGCTTTCTTGTTTTATAGAGTTCATCTACGGTTCCCTTCAAAAAAAATTTGAATCTTGGTTTTTGTTGACTGTTCGTCAACAATCAATCCTAACACCTAGGACTTTTACTCTTGGTCACTCTACTTAGCTTCTCGAGTCTTTCTAGTTTTCATAGCTATTCAAAAGCATGAATTCACATCACTTTGAATCCTTCAGTGTTAGTATCATTGGAAAAAAATATTCTTCATGGGAGTTTCAATTTCAATTATTAGTTACCGGAATGGGGCCATATAGATGAAAGCGATCCTGTCCCTAGTGATCCTATAAAGTTAGGTAAATGGAAGATTAAATATGCTCAGGTGATGACATGGATTTTAGGGTCAATTGACCCTCTTATTGTTCTTAATTTCAGGTTGTACATGACAACTAAGGCTATGCTGGATTATTTACAAAAGGCTTACAACAAAGATAATAATGCAAGACACTTTTAGTAGAGTATGAAATTGTTAATTACTCTCAAGGAGTTCATTCTGTTAAGGACTATTTTTTTGATTTTACAAATTTATGAGCCGAATTTACAGGTATTGTCTATGCCAAAATATCTACTGAATCTCTCTCTGTGATTCAAAAAGTTCATGAGCAAAGCAAGTGAGGTCAAGTTTTGATGAAATTATGTTCTTACTTTGAGAGTATTTGCTTTGGCTTGATGAATCGTGAACCATCTCCCTCTTTGGATGTTTGTTTCATCGAATTACTTTGTGAAGAGCAGTGTCTTGTCACACAAAATGCTTTCAAGGAAAAAATGATGTAACTATTGCATTTGTTGCTCAAGGTAAAGGAAAGAGCAGGGATATTATTGTAAAGAACGATACATTATCAAAGAGTATTCCACGCGCCCTCAAAATCGCAGGGTCGTGCATTTCAAGCTAGGATAAACTATTCCACAATTGATAACTCATCTTCAGGACAAGTTTTTACTCCTGAAATGGTACAATAAATGATTGTTTAGCCTTTTCAGCATTGGGATTACAAGGTAATGATGTTACATCTATTTTTTGGATTGTTGATTCGGGTGTTTCCAATCATATGACCAACTCAACAAGCATACTAAAAAATATTCGTAAGTGTGAGAAATACTGAAGAAGAATATTATTATTGAATTATGCTCTACATAATTACATTGAAACCCTATTTATAGATATTATATTAGACTCCTTTTCCAACTAGGACACTATAATACAACTCTTTTCCAAGTAAGATTCTATATACTATTTCTATTTCAATTCTAAGTAGGATTGTAGATATTATTCTTGTTTCCATTCCTATTCTAATACTCCCCCTCAAGCTGGTGCATACAAGTCATATGCACCTACCTTGTTACATATATAATTAATACGAGGACCGATAAAGGGCTTAGTGAGATATCTGCAAGTTGATCACTCGATTTTATAACATTGACAGTCAATCTCAATGTGTTTAGCCTTCACATGAAATACTGGATGGATGCATAATGTCAATGAAACACAAAATAATAAATTCCTGAATTACAGTTTTGAAATTTCCGAGACAAGCTTGAAAAGATTGTTTTAGATCATAGAGTGACCTGAACAATTGACATACAAAGCTACCAGACTCTGCCTGAGAAACAAAACCAAACGGCTGCTCCATATAGACTTCTTCCTTTGAAATCACTGTGGAGAAAAACATTATTAATGCCCAACGTTTTTTGGGCAAAAGCAACTCTAAAACAATAAGTGCTCAAAATCTTATATAAAATATATGAATCATCTCGAAATCATTCCAAAAAAGTCATTGTAACTGGTGGAAACTTTCTCATGCGTTGGATTATTAGATTTGTTGGCTGAAAGTGGTGACAAATTGAGAAATAAAATTATATGAGTAAGGTCACAATGATGAGAAACCTTGTTGAGAAAGAGAATTATATGGATCGTATTGATGGCACGACCTTACTAAATAAAAAAGTAGTCATCGGAAAGATAACATGCTCCTACAAAATATGAAAAAGTAGTCACCGGAAAGATGGCATGGTACTACACAAATCAGATATGAAAAAGTAGTCATTGGAAAGATGCACAGTGCTACGTAACTTAGATATGAGAAAATAGTCACTAAAAAGATACACGATGATCTAACGTTTTGCTAACATAATTAGTGGCTAGACGAGCGACATATATGGGTCATAGCCGCCCGCTGGCAGACGAAGCTCTTTGATTTTCTACCAAGATTGTAGAAACTCTGATACCATTGTGAGAAATATTGGAGAAGAGTATTATTAAATTGTGCTCTATATTATTACATTGAGACCCGATTTATAAATACTATATTAGACTCCTTTCCAACCAAGATATTATAATACAGTTCTTTTACAAGTAGGATTCTATATTCTATTCCTATTCTTATTCTTATTCTAAGTAGGATTATAGATATTATTCTTATTCTTATTCCTATTCTACCAGTAAGTATCACGACCCATCACAAACACAAATTTCCAATAGTAGTAATTTACCCATTATCAAATCGGAGACATTACTCCAACTTTCAAGAATGTTTTTGTTTCACCAAAGCTCTCAATTAGTCTTATTTATGTTGGATAATTGGTAGATAACAATTGTGATGTGAGTTTTTCTCGTAATGGTTGTCTTATGCAGGATTAGATGTCGTGAAAAGACCTAAAGTTGGACGATTATTTCCTACACACTTTTCCATTCCTCCTGTTCTATCTTTGGTTGTACTTCTACAACTAGTAAGACTAAAATATGGTATAAGCGTCTAGGACATCCAAATTCTATTGTCTTGTCTCATTTATCAAATTTTGGTTTGTTAGAAAATAAAAATCAACTTTCAACTTCTTCTATTGATTGTTTTACTTGTAAATTAGGCAAATGCAAAACTCTCCCTTTTGTCAATTTTGGTAATCGTGCTACAAAGTATTTTGATATCATTCATAGTGATGTTCGGGATATTTCATCAATTGTTTTTCATGCTCATTTCAAATACTTTGTGACATTCATAGATGATCATAGTCGATTTACATGGGTGTATTTTCTTTGATCCAAATTTGAGGTATTTTCCATGTTCAAGATTTTTTTGGCTTACATTGAGACTCAATTTTCTACATGCATCAAATTATTAAGTTCTGATTTTGGTGGAGAATATGTCTTATGAATTAAAAAATTTCTTTGCTTAAGAAAAGAATTGTCTCACAACACTCTTGCCCATATACACTACAACAAAATGGAGTTTCTGAGCATAAAAATTCGCCATCTTCTAAATGTCACTCGTACTTTATTGATTGAGTCCTCTGTCCCATCTAAATACTGGGAGGAAGCTTTTTCTACTGCTATTTATTTAATCAATAGACTGCCATCTAAAGTGCTAAATTTCAAGTCTTCATATTTTTGTCTGTATCACAAAAATCCTAACTATAATAATTTTCATACATTTGGTTGTATTTGTTTTGTGCATCTGCCTCCTTCTCAACGCAACAAAACTTTTTGTACACTCAGCTAAATGCGCTTTTATGAGTTATAGTACTTCACATAAAAATTTTATTTTCTATGATCTATGTTCTGACAAATTTTGTGTTTCTAAAAATGTTGTTTTCTTTGAGAATCAATTGAACCATCTTCTTTTTCTCCTCTTCTTCCTACTTTTGTGGATTTATCAACTTCTTTTAAGCCGTGCAAACTTAGAACTATGTATGAATGAGGCCGGCCAACCTATTTATAGATAATATATTAGATTCCTTTTCAACCAATACATTATCATATAGTTCTTTTCCAAATAGGATTCTATATTATATTCCTATTCTTATTCCTATTCCAATTCCTATTCTAAGTAGGATTATAAATATTATTCTTATTCTTATTCCTATTCTAATAGTAAGTATCAAGATCCATCACAAATACAAATTTCCAACAGTAGTAATTTACCCATTATCAAATTGGAGACATTACTCCAACTTTCAAGAATGTTTTTGTTTCACCAAAGCCCTCAACTAGTCTTATTTCAGTTGGACAATTGGTAAATTGTCAAGATTTTTGCTGAATGTCTCTCAAAGTGAGAGTCTTTCCACTATATAAAAAGTATACACAATACACATCCCTAAAGATTTGTTTTCCTATCCCTAAAGATCAGCTACTCAATCCCTGTAAATCTGCCCTTTAAATCCCTCCAAATCTGTTATGCTATCCCACCAAATCTTCTATGCTATCATAATATTTATCTATATAATTACTACAACAAATCTCTATAATTACAATTATTTACAATCATTCACCATTAATTCATGATTTGTGAGTTGTCCATCATGCTAACATCCCCCTCAAATTGATGCTGGTGGATCAAGAAGCATCAATTTGCCTAACTAGAAACTGATGACGTTGCCGTGCCATGGATTTTGTAAATGCATCGGCAATTTGAAGATCACTAGACACACGTGGAAGAGTAATGACTCCTTTATCTACAGCTTCTCGTATATAAATATAATGACAATCTACTTCGATGTGTTTGGTCCTCTCATGATAAACTGGATTAGTAGCAATCTGAATAGCACTTGTATTGTCAGCATACAGAGGAGTAGGATGAGTTTGAGAAAATCCAATCTCAGCAAGTAATCCACGAAGCCATACAACCTCTGACCAAGCAGTAGACATGGATCAATATTCATCCTCTGTTAAAGACTTTGACACAATCTTGCTTCTTACTCTTCCAAGATATCAATGAATCTCCAAGAAACATGCACGAACCAGTGACTGAACGACGAGTATCAAGGCATCCCGCCCAATTAGAATCATTGAAAGCAGTAAGACAAATAGGAGAACCACTAGGAAAGAACAATCCACGAGTAGATGTTCCTAGAAGATACCGAATGATGCGATGAACAGCCACCAAGTGGAGATGTCGAGGAGCTTGCATAAATTGACTAACTTGTTGAACTGCAAAAGAGATACCTGGCGGAGTGATGGTAAGATAATTTAGACTCCCAACTAATTGTTGAAATATAGTTGGATCAGGAAAAAGATTGCCTTCCTCACGACAATACTTCACATTCAATTCTAATGGAGTATCTACAGAGAAGGAATCCTGAAGGCCAACCAAAGAAATCAAATCCTGAGTATATTTGTGTTGGTTTAGAAACACACCTGTTGCATCATTATGAACTTCCAAACCTAAGAAATATGTAAAAGTACCAAGATCTTTCATATGAAAAGAATCTTTAAGCTGCTATTGGAGGCTAGTGATTAATGAAGAATCAGTTCCTATAATTATAATATCCTCTACATACACCAAAACAAGAACACAACCTGTAGACGTTTTCCGAAGAAATAAAAATGAGTCATATTTGCTTTGTTCTAAAGCAAACTGTAGCAAAGTAGATCGGAACTTGTCAAACCAAGCGCTAGGAGCTTGTTTTAATCCATACAAAGACCGGTTCAACCTGCATACATCTGATGTAGGTGATGAGAACAAACCAGGTGGAGGTTTCATATAAATATCTACTTTAAGATCACCATGGAGAAAAATATTTTTGACATCCATTTGATAAAGAGGCCAATTTTGTGAAGCAGCAATGGCAATAATAGTTCGCACCGTAGTCATTTTTGCTACTGGTACAAAAGTCTCCTCATAGTCCACACCATACTCCTGTTTGTTACCAAGAACAACCAATCGAGCTTTGTACCTATCAAGAGTTCCATCAGAATGGAGTTTAATTGAATAAAACCATTTACATCTAATTGAGCCGACATTTGAAGGACATGAAACAATGTCCCATGTGCTATTTTCTTTAAGAGCCAAAAGTTCTTCTTCCATTTTCTGCCAACATTCATGCTTGGAAGCTTGTGAGTAAAAAGTTGGAACAGAAATGTTGGATAAAGTAGAGGAAAAGCCATACCAATTGGGAGTACGAGATACTCGAGTAGATCGCCGAGTAGGCTTAACAGGATCAGATCTTGAAGAATTCTCAAATTCTAGTTGTGGTGCAATTTTAGGTGGCGGATCATTTTCCGGATGGGGTAAAGTTGGCCGACGTCGCTCATACACAAATCCAGGTTTGAACCGCTTAAAAGAAGATGATAAATCCTCAAAAGTAGGAAGAAGAGGAGAAACAGAAGATGATTCAACATGAGTAGGAAAGAAATACTGATTCTCAAAGAAAACAACATTTCTAGAAACACAAAATTTGTCAGAAAATGGATCGTAGCAAATAAAAACTTTATGTGAAGTACTATAACCCATAAAAGCACATTTAGTTGACTGTACAGAAAGTTTATTGCGATGAGAAGGAGGTAGATGCACAAAACAAACACAACCTAATGTATGGAAATTATTATAGTTAGGATTTTGGTGATAAAACCGAAAATATGGAGACTCACAATGTAGCACTTTAGATGGCAGTCTATTAATTAAATAGACAGCAGTAGACAAAGCTTCCACCGAGTATTTAGATGGGACAGATGACTCAATCAATAAAGTACGAGTGACATCTAGAAGATGGCGATTTTTACGCTCAGCAACTCCATTTTGTTGTGGCGCATATGGGCAAGAGTGTTGTGAGACAATTCCTTTCTCAAGCAAGAAAATTTTGAATTCATAAGACATATATTCTCCGCCAGAATCAGATCTTAATAATTTGATGCACGTAGAAAATTGAGTCTCAATGTAAGCCAAAAAAGTGTTGAAGATGGAAAATACCTCAGATTTGGATCGAAGAAAATATACCCATGTGAACCGAATACAATCATTTATAAATGTCACAAATTTACAAGTAGAACAATCAATAGAAGTAGTTGAAAGTTGATTTTTATTTCCCAACAAACCAAAATTTGATAAATGAGACAAGACAATAGAATTTGGATGTCCTAGACGCTTATGCCAAATCTCAGTCTTACTAGCAGTAAAAGTACA